>LDKF01003101.1:4492-18803 GCA_001026735.1 Rotylenchulus reniformis | reverse complement strand
GGGGGGGGGGGAGGGACAAAGAATGCAAATTCTTGTTCATGCCCCTCTTCCCCAAAATACCCGTCTACTCCTTTTCCACATTTTTTTTGTCAAATTGTTGGCCCGGAAATTATCAAGACAACCCCAGTGTTTTTTATCGGATAAAATTTGGGGGCGGGGAAGCGAGGCCGGATGATAGGGATTAAGCTATGAGAGGTGAATTGAAAGACTTTAGCAAGGGCATAAGTCCTGAGAGGGTCTTTTCATATCATACACATTCATTCATAGTTCCCTAATTGTGTTAGTCTGATTCCATTCAACCCTCCTCACTGATTAATGACTTTTTTGTACCATTATAAGGGATTCAATTTTGGTTCAAGCCCCCGCTTCTATCCGAAGCTTAACAATAAAAATAACTTATTAGCCCGTTTTAGCAAAGCTAGTGGGCATAACCCCGGGCACCGATGGATGTCAATGCCTATCGGCGCGGATTGATCGCCCATTTCCATCGTTATCAATGGGCAAAACATTTCCACGCCATGATGGCGGAACAGCAGCGACAACAGTCAGTTTGGAGCCCGACAGATCCCGCGGAACCAGGACAACACATTGCTTCCACGCACCTCCCAATTGACATAGATGCAGAGTTGAGGCCCCAATGGTCGGTTACGGGATTTCCACGCGATTTCTGACATCATCTGAATTCCAATTTGTCGTCTCTTCCCATCTCGTTCCGCCCATTCTTCCGTTTACTGTGAATCCCCAAATTGGACAGGTTCTGGCTCGTTCTGGTCAGCATGCCCATCTCGTGCATCATCGGCAACACCCTGGTGGTGGCTGCGGTGCTCTCCAACAAGAGTCTCCAGACTCCCACCAACTACTTGCTGGTCAGCCTGGCTTGCGCCGACTTGATGGTTGGCACTCTGGTGGCCCCCTTCCACATCTACATGACTGTGAGACCAAATGTGTCGGGATCGGGAAAGGGATCTGACCCGTCAGTTGCTCAGATCAACTCCCTCCACTGGCATCTGCCCGCCCTGACCTGCTACATCTACTGTGTGCTGGATGTGATAGCCTCCACCTCCTCCATCATCCACTTGCTTCTGATCAGCATGGACAGGTTCTCCGCTCACTCAGCAGTCATCTTCCCTCCGTTCCCTCATACCTCTCATGTACAATCCTTTCAGATTGGTTGCGGCGACCAAGCCAGCCGAGTACAAAACCCACAAACACAAGCGAAGGTGGTTGTGTTCCCCATCCCATTCGATTCAATTGCCATTTTGCCCATTTCGAAGGGTCTATCTGGCGATTGTTCTCTGCTGGCTCTTCAGCATTCTCCTCTCACTTCCGCTCGTTTTTGGGACCAATGAAGACACCGAGCGTTACTTGCTGGAGGAGCACCACTGCGGCATCTACAACCCCACCTACATGTTCAGCTCCTCCATATTCGCCTTCTTTTTGCCTCTGTTCCTAATGTCATTGATTTATGGGTAATTTTGAAGATCACCATTCCACACTTATAGAAAATGCGAACAACAACAAGAAGTTAAAATGATAAAATGATCCATTTATGGACAAATTTGATCCCATCGCCAAAGTACAGTATGCAAAATCATATATATAAGTACTTACATATAAAACAAGGTTTTGAAGAAAATTCACTGTATAATGGGTGCCGAATATTTTTGGAAAAATTATTTTTTAAACGAATTAATCGTTTTTTGAATTGTTTAATACGTCAAGTTAATATTTTATTTTTTCCATTTTTCTTTTTTCGACTTCTTCACCCTCCAGTGCCCATTTCCCATCCCCTATCACCCTCCTCTGATCCACCCCCCCCCCGTTCTTGGTTGTAAGAAGATATTTCTGACTTCAGGTATATCTTTTACACACTCAAACGACGCCTCCGCGCAATCCAGCTCCAGGAAATGGCTGGCGGTCAGTTTCTCGGCTTCGGCACCGATCTGGGCAACATTGCCACGTCGGCAATGGAGACAGTCATCGGTGGGTGATGGTGATCCATCCAACAATGGTTTTAGGGAATGATCAGCTGATCTTTAGGGATTGAGCAGAAAAATCGGAACATGATCACCTGGGAGAAACCGTTGCTGAAGAAAATTGAGGAGACAGCTGCGGAGCATGCCAGTTCGCTGAACGAAAGCGAGCGGGAACAGGTTCCGAGGATGCCCATTCAAGGAGATGCTAATTCATTCACCTTTTTGGACTTTTGCAGCTCCAAAACATTTTGCAAGCAGCAAGCTCATCGACAGTTTCACGGGCGAGTGAGGGCGAATGCAACAACTTGTTGAAGAGAATGGGNATCGGAACATGATCACCTGGGAGAAACCGTTGCTGAAGAAAATTGAGGAGACAGCTGCGGAGCATGCCAGTTCGCTGAACGAAAGCGAGCGGGAACAGGTTCCGAGGATGCCCATTCAAGGAGATGCTAATTCATTCACCTTTTTGGACTTTTGCAGCTCCAAAACATTTTGCAAGCAGCAAGCTCATCGACAGTTTCACGGGCGAGTGAGGGCGAATGCAACAACTTGTTGAAGAGAATGGGCACCCTGAGCAGGAGGCGCAGGAGGGAACAGCAGGAGGAGGCATCGTCCGCCAGCAACATCTTCATCATGGAGGAGGACCGGGAGGAGGTCAGCCAAATCTCATCTTCGTTGGTGCTGGATGCAGTGACGGCAGAAGGACCGCATTTCAGCAGAGATCGGGGAGAGTCGTCCAACGGTAAGGAAAATACAGGCGGAGTCCATGTTTTTGGCCAACTGACTTCTATCCGACATGAGATGTATAGTTCATGCACCATGAAGACCATTTGATAAGAATTCATAGTCAAGAGTAGGAAAGGAGCCCAATTGGCGCATTAAGGTTTTTATGGTAGGATATATCCCGCATCAGTGGGATAACAGCCAAATGGAACTTATGTCGGTGTTCAGATTCTGTTGGAGTTCGATCCGGTGGCAACCATCTGCGTCCAAACAACACATTGACTATGGCGAACATGAACACTTTGGAAGTGCCACCGAGCAGAATATCGAGAAGAAGGCATTCCGAGGAGGTGCCGAGACGAATCTCGGGGATCAGCTCCACGCTGTTGGTGGATGATCGGGAACGCCAGAGGAAACAGAGACGCCTTTCGCTGCAAACGCCGGAGGAGAAGAGAAGGGCCAACGGAGCCGGGCACGGGGGTGCCGATCGGTTGAAGGCACCGAACAGCAGAATGGTGAGGGGAGTGGTGGGGGAAGGGGAGGGGAAAGGAACAGACGAAAAGCACAATTTTCACCATTTTCGATACGTTGCAAACATATGTGTTCTGTCTGGGTTTTTTGGTTAATCCATTGAATAAGTTCACTTTACATCAGGGATGCGATCTTTTCTGATTTGTCAGAAATGTTCTGATTTGGAGGGACCAAATCTGACAAAATAAAAATGTTCTGATTTGTCAGATTTGTTCTGATTTTCTGCTTTTTGTTGAAATTTCTCAAAAATGAGCAATTTTCTTAAGGAAAAATTATTCCATATTCAAAAATTTTCTCCGGCGGCCCCTATCGGGACCGCCGGCACTAATATAGCATATTTTTCAAAAAAGATCTTAAAAATGGTCAATTTTCTTAAGAAAAAAGGACTAAATTTTAAAAATTTCCTCCGGCGGCCCCTATCGGGACCGCCGGCACCCCATCCGTGATATCTTCGGCGCCACTTCTTAGAACCAAAAAATGGTCAATTTTCTTAAGGGAAAAAGACTAAATTTTCCAAATTTCCTCCGGCGGCCCCTGTCGGGACCGCCGGCACCCCTCCCATAGTAAAATTTTTTTGCAAAAAAGCGGAGTTCCGTATGGCATTGAATTAATATTATATGTATAAACTGATTTCCAACAAATTTTAAAGCATTTTACAAAATGTTCTGATTTTTGACCATTAAATCTGATTTTTTGAGTTGGATGTTCTGATTTTGAAAATTTTTCGATCGCATCCCTGCTTTACATTCATCTTTATTACGGTCACTTATTTATTATGTGTCAGGCGAGCAAAAAATCCATGCGACGACTGTCCGAACTGATTTCGGGCTGGGAGAGACCGTCACGATCCTCTCTGGGCCAACTTCTGGCATTTGCACGCAGGGATTCGGTGTTCATTGCCCGCAAAAAGCTGGCTGGACTCAAGGATTGGGCATTGGGTGAGCGATCGGGGGGGGGGGGGAAGAGGAGGAATCAATCAAAGTTGATCGGAATGGTCAGATCTGATCGCCAAACTCAAGTCCAAGCAAGGCATGGCAATCCGCAGGGAAGCGAGGGCCACCAAACTGGTCGCCACCGTCATGGGTAAGCAAATCGGGGAGGGAGGGGGGCATGGGCATGGCCTAGGGAAGGACAAATCAATGTTCTGTGAATATGGACATGGACCATCAATGAACGAATTCCGAAACATCGAGTGTCAATGTTTTGTTTGAATATTGCAAAGTTCAACGCAGTGCCAAACTAAGCACATAAAAGAAGGAAACCATCCGGAATTTATTTTTATTAAACCATGTTAAACTAAACTTCAGATAAATATAGGTAAAAATTGGCCTGCGCAGCTTTTCGGATTTTTGCAAAATTCAGAAAATTTTTCGAAAAATCGTTTTTGAAAAATTTCAATATTTTTCTCTGAATTCAACAAATTTTCCAGACTGATATTTGTTTTTCAAAGTTGTATCATTTCCTTTGTTCGTCCTCAAATTTACTTTCCCATGAAATCACTTTTACCTTACTTGTCAATTTCATTTTTTTGAACGTAAATCTCCCTGACTATGCAAAAGATGGTTCAAAAATTTTGGGCTTTAATTTTTCCGAACCGATCAATTGATCTTTCCCATCGAAAGGTGTATTCCTCGTCTGCTGGGCCCCTTACTTCTCGATGAACCTCTACAAAATCTACCATCTGTACAGTGGGGGTTGGGCTCACGAGTCCGAATTCACTTTCCACTGGCTGAGTGCCCTGGGCTACCTGAACTCCTCCCTCAACTTCTTCATTTATTCCGCCATTAACAAGGTCCTTTTCCCTTCCTTTGGCTTTCTTGCTTTCTTCCATTTTGCTCATCAATTTCAATTTTCCTTCAGAAGTTCCGGATCACCTTCTGGCGTTTGTTGGGTTTGAGGCGAAGTCACAAGAAGAAGTCATGGATGCTTCCACCGCCACGAGCGAAAAAGCCAAAACGAAGACGAGCGGAGGAGCCGGGCGGAGGATCGATCAGAGAAGGAGTGTCTGGAGGAGGAGGAGGAGGTGGAGGGGGTCGATCAGTATCAGTGACAACCTATGGAGGAGAAGCGAACGGAGGGACAACAACGGTGGAGGGGCATTCAAAACAGAAGAAGAAACATACAAAAATGATCGGAGGAGGAGGAGGAGGAGGAGCACTGACCGTGAAGACGAATGGGGAGAAGGGGAGGAAGAAGGGGAAGAGGAAGAACAAGGACGGGTCGGGGGAGGAGGAGGAGGGAAACAGTCGGAGGAGCCGGAGGAAGAAGCGATTTGTGTCGTTGATGTGAGTTGTCAAAGGAGTGATCAAGAGCAAATTGTCGCAAATAATGAGTACCAATTTTAGTCCCCTGAGCCGGCATTTGTCCATTCGCAAACCGCAAATTGTCATCGAGGACCTGGAGAACAACCCAAACAACAACAACAAGACATCCGTGTCCATCTCGGCGGGAGGAGACACCACCTACAGGTAGGGAAGTGTTTGGGTTGATGAGTTTGACTTCCAGGGAGCTTGTCAAATAAAGATGAGGAAAAGTTAGTATTGGCCGAAACGATGTACTCACTAAAATAAAAGACGTTTTTTTGGGAAAATTTTTTGGATAGCAAAATCTAAACCCTTGGTCCGTGCTGTGCTGTGCCAGGTTCTTGATCCCCCTCGTGTATTCTTTCTTGATCCCCCTCGTGTATTCTTCTGTGACTTCCAGGCGTTCTTCGGATGACTGCATCCAGCGTTCCTGTTCGGAGGTATTCGGCGGCGGCATCGTGTTCCCCAGTGGTGCTCACCACAACCATCGTCGGGGCTCCGCCATGAGCAACTCCTCCGCGTCACTTCAACTGCATGACATCCATCAGATTGAGGCACAAAGTGCCGAAGAGATGGCCGAGGTGGAGATCAAAGCGGAGATATTCGTATGAAGCTTTCAACGGATCAACTTGTGCCATCAGTGGTAATATTTGTTAATCTTCTCGGTGCAATAATTGGATAAATGTTATTTCTTTGTTGCTCTATTTGATCGTTAATATATGTGAAATAACAATGGGCAAGGAATGGAGTAAGGAAGGCATTTCATGGTTGATCGGTGCAACCTTTACCTTAAGAACATTGGATAATGGATACCGTAAAGGCTCTAAAATAAGCCCCCGGCTTATTTTTTTCAAACCCACTCAAAGGGGAGGCTTATTTTAGAGCACTGGCTTATTTTTTTCGAACCCCCCGTTTCGAACTACCTAGATATATTTTAATGTGAAATTAGTAAACAATATAATAAATTTAAAAATCAAGGAAAAATTTTCCGAAAATCTGCTTTACAATTCGAATGATTCATCATTAGGGTATGTAAAAATACCGAAATCGGTATTTTTGCGGATGCTCAGATTGGTCTGAAAATCAAATAAAAAGTATTTTTAGCTTGATTTGAGTCCAAAAAAGCAACTTTTTATGCCGGTATTTCGGTATTATCACCGGTATTTTACCATTTTTCACAATCCGTACTTTATCATGATCCTTAGTCCAAAACAGAAACCTTTAAAAGGTTTGTTTTGACTACGGGTCTAGTTCCATAACTTCTCAACTAAACTTTTTCTAGTTCTTTAAAAAGCTTCATTGCCTTTTACTGAATTATCCGTCGAGAAATACGCTGTTTTTCTGCCCTTTTGGTTCGAATCCAAACAATCAATTCCTCTTTAAGATTTTTGTTGCGCAAAGGTCGACTGGATTCTTTATGGCTTGAAATTAAATTTTTTAAAAAAAGTTACTGTCAAGAAAAAGGGGGCTTATTTTAGAGCACCGGCCTATTTTTTTCAAACCACCTCAAAGGGAGGCTTATTTTAGAGGAAATACGGTAGTATGTAAAGCAATGACTGCAATAAATTATCGCCACCGTCCATCGCGAAAAGAATGATGCCCAACTCGCCGATGTAATGGAATTTGGAATTCCACCGATCAGTGATGGGAAAGGATTCGGATGGAAAAGTCGAATTGGAAAGGTGAATCCAGTAGGCTTCGTTTTAAAAGTAATCGTTCTCTGAATTCAAATTCTCATGATTAGATTAATCAAAGCTTTTATCTATGGTTCACAATTTTAGTGTTGTAAATACTCAACTTTGTAAAAAACTGTGCACAACCGACAATTTCAGTTTATTCCCATTCCCTATTCGACGAAGATGAGACTGTGGACATCGTTGACGCTGACAGTGACTTTTGCAAAGTCCCCCCTCTCCGAATGTTGGCTCGAGGACTATAGTCCACATGTTCTCGTCCCTCTGGAATGTTTAAAAGATTCTTCCAACCAAACCCTCCAATTTTAAAACTTTAATGGTTACCCAATTGTAAATTGTGTTGGGAATTGTCGGCAGCAGGGATGTTGGGAACAACACTGGGCAACATCTCAACGCCACGCACGATGGATCCCATCTGTGAAGCAAAACCCAGCAGATCAAAGATCAAGCATATGCTCGGTGACTGTCTGTTGATCCGCTTACCTGGGCCGCCAGTTGTCTTTGGGTCAGATGGAGATACTGGTGCTCTGGCATACGGAGCTGGATATCGCTGGCCGACATCCGCTCTGGCCAACCTTCGAGTGAAAGGGCATTAATAGGGGGAAATCCAAGAGGACAAACCATTGGCAAATCTGCTGGGAGCTATGCTGATCCCATTGATGAGCATCTAGTGTTTGGGGAAGATGATCAAAATAGGTGCTTCAGGATCAGAATTGCATAACAAAATCAAAAATTAGCCGAATCCCCTCCCGATCGGACCTGTCTTCTCATCTCCGAATACGCCATCATCCCGGCCCCATTGTCCTCTCTCTGATGAATGATCTGGCGAAAGCTTACACTGAGCTGCAGCTGGCCAGTGTGTGTGTCCCCGTCCTCGTGCTGTCAACTGGGTGGGTCCATTCCCAGGGTCCCCTGGTCTTGCCTGGATCTGCAGTATCTCCACCGTATCCTTCTTCTTCCGTTTTCGCTCCGATTGTCCTCCATCGTCCTCCCCCTCCCCCTCCACTCCCTGTCCGCTCTTCAGACTCGACCGTACACTCGTCTGCGATCTCATCAATGCTTTCCACGGCGCGTTACTGTACCCCGTCATTGCTCGTCCTCCTACGACAGTTTCCTCCGCAACAATTTGGTCGATGCTGTGCAATAAGTAGCGTGCCGCTTCGGTACCCAGCTCCTTGGCCATAGTGATCACCTTCCGGCCCATCATCTATCAAAACACATAATAAACATGCAAAACCCAACTGCCATCCCAAACAAACTGTCCATTATATTTTTTATTATTTTTGGATTGAATTTTTATTTTCAATGCATAAATTTAATTCCTTTTTAAAATAAACTTTTATTCATTTTGACCTTCCAATTGGAGATGGCCTGTTTCCGTTGGAATGCCCTCGTTTTGGTTGTCTGCTTGATCACCATCAGTCCGCGACTCTCCCGACCAGGGTCGTTCATCCGAATCGAATATTCCATCAGACTTGCGACCAATTTGCGCGAATCCAGGGACCGTTCAAATACCAAGATGAGTTTGGCATACTGTAATTCGCCATTTTCAATTTTAAAATTGTTATGGCCTTTGCCTGTTGCCTCCATGCCTTCTCGGCATGTTCAATGATCTCAATATAGGTTTGTTCCATCATGGCAATCAGAATGTTCATCATCATGATGGGCTGACAAAAAAGGAAATACAAAATTCAAAATGAATAAAAGTATCAAGTCCGTACAATGATAGCGATGTAAATGATCAACACCAACTTGCCCAGAACCACGTAGTTTGTGCAGGAATACTCGTCAAACTTAAACCCAGGGATTAGTACCATCTCCCCGCTCCAACTTGACCCTGGCAGATCAGATTTACATTCATTGCCGAGGCTTGCATCATCAGTCGGTAAAGTGTCATGAAGGTGTCGAAGAAGGTCTCGAACGAGTAGATCTTGCCCCCGGTGTTGCACTGTCCCCCAGCACTAAGGGACACGGTTTGCAGAGCATTGGCATCCTTGCCAAGAAAGTAGAAAACTGGCGGGAATCAGGACGGAGAATTATTGCAAAATTGATTATTTTGTTATAACAGTAAAACCTTGTGAGAAGGCGCCAAGAAAAATGGAAGAAATGATCGCATAACGAACCTACAAAGGCGCAAAGATCGTTTTGAATTAGAAAATTGGGGCAGACGATGTCTTTGGAGAGCATATCATAAAAGATCTGCACAAAAGGGCCGACCACTTTCGTGCTGCTGAAATTGGTGGAATTAGCTCAAATGCGAAGGTTCACGGTAAGACCTGAGGAAGAAGAGCAGAAAAGTCCAGGAGCCGGGCAGTGCAAACGACAGGAGACACTCCTCCAGTTCATAGACATGCAATAGGCGGGCCGGGATGCAGGCCAGAAAGCACAGGTTGGCCACAATGTACACAACCTTGTCCGGCGCGGTTTTCTGTGAAAATATTTTGGCCAAACCCTAGAACAAGTCCTATTTTACAATGTTCTGGTAATAGGCGTAGAAGCCTTGGTTGCGAACATCTCCGAGTTGCTGAACGAACAAGAACCAAAGACAGCAGAGGATGGCCAGCAGCTCGAACACACTGCGAATCTGAGAATGAATGATGAGCAAAGCCATATATGACATCACTCAGTCAGAGCATCAGCCGGAATCCCGGTAAATGTATCAGCATGACTTCCACATTCCTAGCAACATGCCAACTACTAACCCAGTCTTGCACTTCTGGTTCGCTCATGTACAAATTCTTCAGAGAGGCAGGTCGCAGATAGGCAACAAAGCTCAGGTTGAACAACTGCAACACCAATAGCGCCAATCGCTCGTACATTTTGCGCTTTGAATGGACAAGGATAATTCGATCAAGTCCATCCAAAATTGGCTCAGTTACCTCAGCAAAAGCCTTCCACTTGTCCATCAGCAATCGTTGGATGACCTCGCTGCCGATCATGTCCAGATGATCCGGCTCGTCCCCGTTCACCACTGTCATCAACGCCGAATCGTAATCTGTGAAGGCAAAGGATGACCAAAATGTCCAATTAAACAATTTATCAAGGTCCATCACTGGTTGTTCCGTCCAATCTGATGGTGTCCAAAGCATCCAGCGGATAGGCACTGCAAGTCATGTCGGAGAAGCGCCAGAATTCCACCTTAAAAGCCGACTTCTGGCATGAGACTTTTTGTTTTTGTAATTACTTTCATCAATTCAAGCATTTCATCAAAAATCTCCCGCCGCCCCAATTTGGTGGCCAAAGTCAGGGGTGTTTGGCCAGCATAGTTGACCAAATGGCTATGGGCCGGTTTGTGCCAATGGCGCATTGCGTAACTGTACATTGTCTGGAAAGGTGGGATTGCCCTCAGCAGAATTGATAATTTGTAAAAACAAACATTTTTATTGTAAATAACACACATATGGAGCTTAAAGGAGAGAGGATAGCCAAGTGTCTTTCTTTCTGAATGATCTTTTATGTCTTACGACTGNTCCATCACTGGTTGTTCCGTCCAATCTGATGGTGTCCAAAGCATCCAGCGGATAGGCACTGCAAGTCATGTCGGAGAAGCGCCAGAATTCCACCTTGAAAAGCCGACTTCTGGCATTGTGTTTGGGACTTTTTGTTTTTGTAAGTACCTTCATCAATTCAAGCATTTCATCAAAAATCTCCCGCCGCCCCAATTTGGTGGCCAAAGTCAGGGGTGTTTGGCCAGCATAGTTGACCAAATGGCTATGGGCCGGTTTGTGCCAATGGCGCATTGCGTAACTGTACATTGTCTGGAAAGGTGGGATTGCCCTCAGCAGAATTGATAATTTGTAAAAACAAACATTTTTATTGTAAATAACACACATATGGAGCTTAAAGGAGAGAGGATAGCCAAGTGTCTTTCTTTCTGAATGATCTTTTATGTCTTACGACTGTGTTGCCGAACATGTCTTGCAAATCCGGGTTCGCTCCGTGTCGAATCTGATATGCATATTTAGTATTTTACTCGACTATTCTCTCATCCATACCAGCAAATCGTAAATGTCCTTGTTCTCAAAGCAAGCAGCAAAAGCCAGAGGGTATTCACCGTAGTAGGCATATCCTTCAAATTTTGCCAAAATTGCAAAATTAATAATTAATGGAAGGACACCTTTGTAGTCCATTGTTTTGTAATCACAGTCCTCGTAGTCCTCCGGCATGAAGAACTCACCGGTCGCTCTGGCATGCACCGATGCTCCCTGTTCCACTAACAGTTGGACCATTTCATAGTCTTCATGCACAATGGCCAAGTGGAGACCAGTTTGGCCTATTGTGGATTTTCAGGGGCTATCAAGTTGAGGGGATTTATGCGAACCGAACATCTCCTGGCCCAGAAAGATGTCCCTGGCCAGTCCCGGGTACTTGTTGATCAGGATCCGGGCAATCTCTCGACACACCGGCTCCTTCCGGTTCAGCAGCAGATGGACCAGGGTCTCCCCCTCCACTCCGCGTTTGTTCAGCCGGGTCTGTGCCTCGTGTTCGCGGAAGTATGAGTTAGATTCGCTGATCTCCTCTTCGTCCATGATCCCCAAAGTCGCATTCTCAAAATGGATTCTTCCGATTTTGATCACTCTGATCCTCTCTTCTCTTACCATGGACTTCTTCCATCTCACATAATCAGCAAACTTGATCAATTGCGGTGTCTGCCCCTCGTTGTAGAGCATTGGCTCCAGTTTTTCTTGTGCAAAGTTCAGCACTCCCTCCTCCCCCTCCTTTTCGTACACCGATATCAACTCACCTCCTAAATTCATCGATGTTGTCATTTAGGCTCTTCCATTGTTTGTCATTTTTTTAGGCTCTTTACTTGTTGGGGGGGGGGGGGTTGACTTTCTCACAAAATTAAAAATCTTATTATGACTTGGTATAAAATGCAACTTTTTAGGTCACACAGATTAGGAACAAGTTCGGACTCACCGCTCCGCGTGCCCACCCATTTGTAGATGCTGTTCTTCTCCCGTTCCCGGTACAGATTGGACCATCGTTCGTCCGGATCAAATTTCTTTGCTGCCAATTCATTCTTTCTGCCCAGTTTGGCCAACAATTTGGACCAAATCATCTTTATTAAGGACGAACAATGGACAAAGGGACTACGAATCGGGCAAATTAGCAATGCTATTCAGCATCACCGGCGGGACAGAACTAAATTGCCATAGAAACGAAGGGCCAAATTCAATTAGGGGCCGAAGAAATCGGAATTGTCAATTCATTGGAACAAATGGTGGAATTGAGAGATTGTGAGAGAAAAAGAAAGGAAAAGTCCCAATTAATAAAGGAGTACCATAACCCAAGAAAGGGATGGCAAAATAAGGTTGGAACCAATCGAGCATTTATGCAAGGAATAGCAGGCGAGATCAACGAATGATAAGAGAGCAATAGTATTGAGTTGCGCTGGTGGACAATTTTAGATAAATAATATGAAAGGATAACCCTCAATTCATAGGAGAGTGTCCTCCGAGCATCAACATCATCATCTTCATCTTCATCATCAGACCAGCATAAATGACGCGCTGAATTGTGTTTGAACATGGATGACCATTTAAAAAGCTAGGGCGGAAAGTCAAAACATTCACGTGTGTATGTCCGATGCATCCCATCTCCCACAAAAAGGTTCCTTTTTGCTTTTACGATTGCTGTTCTCCGGTTGCACATTCTTCACCTACCGTACCTCTATGCCTTCTTTCATTTTGTACCTTATATAACCCATACCTATGTACATAGCTCTTGTCCCACCTTCTTTTTCTGTCCCTCCTCTGCTGCTGCTTGCTGGGTCCTCCTCCAGCCGCAATTTTTATCTCGCCACCATGATCAGAGCTGTTGCCTTCTGTGGGGTTCTTTTTCTGCCTCCAAACCGCAATGCTTCTGTAGATGCGAGATTGTCGCACGACAAAGTAAAGCACCTCGATGATGGTCAGCATGCCTTTAAAAAGCAAAATAAACTCAATTTGTTGGACAATAATACTCACTGGCACCCAGGAACAGGCTCATCGTGGCACCAATATCACCTTTTGGAGTTGAAGATTGGATCATTATTATATGTAAGCTAGAATGGGAAACTGTGCAATACGATACGCACAGAAGAAGCTCCAGATGCTGTAGGTGGGCTCCTGGCGCCAATGCTCAATGTTCATTTTGTGCAGAAATACGTTCACTTGGGCAAAGTTCTCTCTGGAAAATGATGATTGATGAAAGGCGAAAAAGGATGGGCAAAATGCCGAACTGCACGAATTTGGGGCCAAATTCGAAGTTTTGCAGATATTCTGGCAATTCTTTGCGAAACAATGCAATCAGCACCGATTGTAACTCATACATAGCCCGCTAAAGAAATGCATTTTAGGACGGGATGCCAAATTGTTGTAGGAAGACCTGGAACTCCTTCAGCACCTGGGCACTTTCGTTGCGGATGCCTCTGAAAATGCACTCCAGAGCGTCGTCCAGGAACATGGCCCATTGATCAGCGTACACAGAGCCCCGATTGAAGTCGCCGAAAAGCAGAATGGAGCCGGTCTGAAGAGGAATTTTTTGAAGTTAACGATCTATCAAGTTCATCCCGCCACCCAAAACTCACCAACATTGCTGTCCCATTCTCCGCCTTTCGATACACTTTGGGCATCACATCTTCGATTTTCTGGATGGTCCCCAGCACATTCTTCTCCAAGTCGCGCACAATCAGATTGTACCAACTCTGCCAACCAGATCAGTTAACCCATTCAGATCAAGCTGATCAGAATTTCATCCGTAACATTCCACTACCTCGTAGAGTACTTCCTCCAGAAAATGTCTCATGTCCCGAGTTTGCATGCGTTCCGCCCAAAGTTTCCGGGACATTTGGCCCCTCTCGTGCTGATCGGTCATCTGCAACACTTTGTCCATCCGCTCCAAACTCCTTGGCAGGCGTTCGATGAATGTGTCCGGTGAGAACAAACTGTACTTATGGACTTGGGATTTTGAGTTCAAAAAGGGTCGGCGGCACCTGTGGATGTTCGCGGTCATCTCCCTCATCAGCACCATCTCCTGGTGCCTCTCCTCCGCTCTCTGTCCATAAGTGCGCTTCACCTCTTCAATGCTTTTTGGCTGTTTT
>LDKF01003099.1:0-15467 GCA_001026735.1 Rotylenchulus reniformis | reverse complement strand
ATAAATGATCAGCAGAATTATAATAATAGCATATTTTAGTTCATACTTTTATTTTTTTAATTATTAAATTTCCCACTTTTATGATTTTGTCCAAGGTCATCTTCATTGTAACCTCCTAGACTAATTGCTTCGTGATTGCCTTTGGCGGTGTTTTGATTGGCACTTCTGTTGCTCTGATTTTTGAATTTTTTCTCTTGATTTTGCTAAGGGCAAAATTCCCATGCCAAAGCTGTTGCTGTATTATCACAGAGATCGTATCTGTCCTTATTTATAAGATTTGTCCTTATTTTCGACCCATGTCCTTATTTTGTCCTTATATTTGGGATTTTGAGAAATTTATTTAAAAATGACGAATTTTCTTAAGAAAAAGTTCTAAATTTCAAAATTTTCTCCGGCGGCCCCTATCGGGACCGCCGCCCTCCCTCCTCCACATAAAATAATTTTTGCAAAAAGGCGGAAAATAATAGGGTGGCGGCGGGGTCCCCGCTCCCCGTCCCCTTCCCCGCGAGGGTCGCCAGTCCCCGTCCCCGCGGGGACACGGGGACAAAATGCACCCCTAAGAATGGGGAAATTGGCAAAAATTGATCATTATTTTTGGGAGAAATGGGAAAAAATGACGGAAAAATAAAATTTTCTGAACCAATTTTTTCTTAAGAAATGTTCGAAAATATTGAAAAAATTTTCCAACACAAAAAATTTTCCAACGCCAACACAACTAATAGTATAATTCGGTTACAGGTTCCCAACTCTTAAGTCAAAATCAACAAACGTAAATAAAAATTACATATCTGTCCTGTCATTCATCCTTTTTTGGAGTTGGAAATAATGATCATAATTTTGCTGAAAAGATTTTATTTTTTACATTTTTTCCGGTGGCCCACAGGCGCTAAAATAGCCATTTTAATAGACTTTTTGGCGCCAGTGGCCATAACTTTTTGTTCAAGCGACAAATCTTGGCCCATTTGTAGCTAACATATAGGGCTATCCTAAATGCAAAATGTCATTCGAATTGGTAGCTTGAACTAAAAGCTAAAACCAATTTATTGAAACTTGCGCCAAAACGGTCGGTCCCAAAGTGTCCCATACCCGCATCTTAAATAAGAAATTATTTCATTTTTTTTGAAAAATTTAATCCTTGGAAATTTTGAAAAAATCCAAAATTATTATAGTACTCTGATTGTTGAAATTTTTTTTCGAAATTTTAAAATTTGATTTTTGAAAATTTTTCGAAAACTTTTAAAATTTTTGATTTTTGAAACTTTTTTTGAGAATTTTTTAAATTTTTTATAGATATAAAATTTCTTGAAAAAATTTTTTTAGTTCTAATATTTATCGAAAATTTTGAAAATGCTTAAAAATATTTTTAAAATAATAATATTTAATTGATTTAAAATGAATTTTCATTGACGGAAAAATTTTTTCGAATTTTTTTTTCAATAATTAAAAGACAGAAAAAATTCTTGTCCCCGCGGGGACCCCGCGAAAATCTGTCCCCGTCCCCGTGGGGGTCGCCAGTCCCCGATATCACAACAGATAAATAACCACGAAAAAAGCATTCCACTTGATTAGAAGCTTCTAGAGTGAAAATTTCTCACTGCAACTGAAAAAACGAAAAATCGCCCTCAAGTTTTTTTAATTGGGTGACCCAAACTCCACGATTGTCAGAATACTTATGTTTAACATTTCTATGAAATGCGAATTTGGAAAACATTTTTTTGAATATTTTTGATCAATGAGAATTAACATCGATGGTGTCGGCCACAGATCCGTTGATCACTTACCTTCAAGCATTATATGAGTTCCCCCTAGGCCCCTAGGCAATTAAATCCTATGTTCATATAGGACAAGAGCAAATTCCCAGCAGAGGGAAGAATCATTTCTCCCAAATTCAGAGGAGAAAAATACACATACATAATATCCAAGTTGACACCAAGTTGAGGGGCTGAGTCTTTAAAAAGGGCCCAATGCCAGTCTGGCTTAAAACTTTTTTGTTAGACTTGTTAGACAAAAAGTATAAAAGGCAAAATTGTTCAGCAGAAGTTTATGCCGATTCGAATGGTATTTTTATTTTTCCGAAATTCGGCCAAAAAGTTCGAAATTTTCCCGAAACACCGAAAATTAGGGTTTTTAGGGAATATTTCGAACTTTTTGGCCGAATTTCGAAAAACTAAAAAGACCATTCAAATCAGCATAAAATTCTGAACAATTTTGCCTTTTATACTTTTTGTCTAACAAAAAAGTTTTAGGCCAGACTGGCCACATTGGGCCCTTTTTAAAAGACCCAGCACCCCAAGTTGATACTACAATTGACACAATTACAGTTAGTTGTTATTAGTTTTTTATGCAGTTAATAGCATATAGCCAATGCCTTGGCCACAAAGAATGTTCCAATAGCATGAAATTAGTATGTATGGGTCAGAATTTAGAATTTTGCTTCAAATTATAGTTTCAAAAAATTGGAACCTTTTTCACGGCTACTAACTTATACGTATAACAAAAAATTAAATTTGTCCAAGAACTTTTTTATGGAATTGTTTTGGCCCGTTCAAAGTCATCAAGTTTAAATACTAATGTCCATTATTAATAAAATATCTAATTTTCGAACTAATTTATAAGTTCGAAATAAATTATTAATCAATATACCTACTAATATGTAATTATTACAGCTCTCTCTGATCTGACAAATAAGAAAAATACCTACTTATTTATTTGTTATCTATTATCTATTTTTTGTGCACAAAACATGAGCATCGATCGCTTACCCACTGAAATCCTGGTCCGTTTGTTCAATAACACAAAAAACCTAACACGCTTTTTTGGTCCATTCAGTTGATGATCTTTCGCTTCATCGATGACTTTCGAGAGAGGGGCAGGCTTGAGCGAGTTTGTAAACTGTGGCAAAAAGTTGTGCTGGACCATGGCTGGAAACATGCTCGAAAAATTGCACCTTTGGTCTGACTTTTAATCAAAATGCTCAATTCCGAAAACCTGAATGTCGGACATTGTTACAGCAAAATGCACGTTGGCTTGAGCCGCTTGGTGATCGCTGTGGTGCTCATTTGGTCGAATGCTGCTTTTATAAGATGGAGATTGATTCCACATTGGTCCGGACAAGCTTTTGTCGTTATAATAAAAATAACAAAAGATTTTTCCTTTATTAATTTTCAGATTCGTCTTATCGCCGAACACTTTCCCGCATTAAAGCATTTGGATTTTCGCTACTGCAAAATGAAAGTATTGGATGAAAATGCACTGGGATCACTCCAGGATGTTGGCGTCCATCTTCGTTCTCTCAATTTTTTCAAGACGGTTTGTTTATTGGCAACTCATCTGAATTTTCTGAAAATAATTTTTCCCGGACTCGGTCGATTCATCCCCCACGATTCATTCCCGCCGATTCATCCCCCACGATTCATCGCCGCCGATTAATCTCCGAGATTATTCATCCCTCCCGATTCATCGCCCGTTGTTCTAGGGTCCTTTCATCGCCCCCCCATTTTTCCTTACAAAAAATTGTTTTTCTTAAGGGTAGCCTATGGAGACCTCTGAAATTTTGGAAGTTTGAAAATCCGTGGCCTGTGAATTTTTTTGAAAATTCCAGGCCTATGAAATTTTTTTGAAAATCTTATCTTATAATTTTTTTGGAAAAACCCAAAGCCTGTGAAAATTTTTTGAAAATTCCAGGCCTATGAAATTTTTTTGAAAAAACCTGAGGCCTAAACTTTTGTTGAAAATCTTAGATAGTGAAATTTTTTTGAAAATCCTAGGCCTCTGAAAATTTTATAAATCTATAGCCTGCAAAAATTGCCTGGGCGATGAAATGACCCTAGAACAACGGCGATGAACCGTGGGCGATGAATCGTGGGGGATGAATAATCTCGGCGATGAATCGTGGGGGATGAAACGACCCCCACCGAATTTTTCCAACTGGGGCCTATGAATTTGGTCACTGATCATTTTTTAACTTTTAAAATTACCAATTTCAGCGGAACCATCATCTTTTGCCCCATTTTCCTCGTCATCTACAACACTTCGGCCTCCATCTTTCGCGCCAACACAATAATTTCGGTCCTCTTCCCAGTCGCTTTTTCGCCGATCTTCGTTCTCTGTACTTTTTTACAGAATTCAGGTAGAAAACAGTTAAGGATTTAGCCAGAAAAATTTTAAAGGGTTATCGGCCCGACAACTTTGCAATTATTACTTTTAAAAATAATATTTAATTTTTTGGAATACCATATTCCACAAGTGCTGGTTTTTAACCCATGTTTTCAAACGACCAATACTGAAAAATAGGGTTTCTAATTATTTTATAAATCTTGATTTTGTAGTTTGGATCCCACGACATGTAGGTGCAAAAATTGTCGAAATCTTTTTAAAGTTTCAAAACTTTGCTGGGAATATAAATTTTTTAATCTTATACATAGCACAGATAAATTTTTTTGAACTATTAATCACAATTCTGCCATACCAAGCTCGGTTTAAGAACTCCAGAAGTTGGACATTATTCCAAAAAAATTATTTTTTAAATTTTATAATTTTCATATATTTTCTTTGAAATTTAGTCGCCCTGTAGTTGTTCTATCTCTTTATTCATTTTTTTTGGTAAAATGACATAGTGCCGTATTTTCCATAAATATCCATTTATCCATTTTGGCAATTTTGGCTGAAATGACATAGCACCGCAGTAATTTTTTTTGAAATGTTTGCCCCATTTCATTACGTAATTTACTTTCCTTAACATTTTTATAAAAATTTTATTTTATTTATTTTAATAATTTATTTGGTGTACATAATTTCCAGTATGGTTTTGGAACAAATGCTGGAAAAGGTGCAGAAGGACTTTCCAAGACTCATGGCGCTCTATTTGGACACAACTTTCGGCGGATGTTATCCGGTGCAGTCACAGCGGTTATTGAGCCGAATTTCCAACCTGAAGAAGTTAGTCTTTGGATTTGCAAAGAATTGAATTTACCCAAAAAAAGACTTTTAAATTTCGTGGAATTTATCTAATGGATTTGAAGAGAAGCAACAACGGTAAATCATGAACATAACATTAAATTTGAAAGGCATTGAGTTAAGGAATTTAAAACCAAATTGAGTTTTTTTCGACATTGAAGATATGTGTCCATTCCATGGTGTCGTAGGCGGGGAAGGTGGTTGCTGGAGGTCTTGAGCCCTCCACCGAAATGCCAAATCGAAACAAACTTTTAAGGAACCCTGTCAATTTCATCTAAAATTTCAAAATTTTCTCTGGGCATTTCCTATTGAAGCCGCCGAGACCCCTTAATACTCTCAAATTTCTTCATAAAGCACAATGAAAAATGTTCCAGGAATATTATCTATCTACTATCTATTTGATAAAATAAATCTGAAAAACATACAAACTCATATTAGTCTGGGAAAACAACAGAGTGCAGTGTGGACATAGAGTAATGCACTTTAGAGATGAAATTAAATGAATTATGATCAAATAAAAAGAAAATTTTTTTTTTCAAATTCCAGTCTCCGTTTCCTTCGCATTGTCTTGGACTACATCGTGGATCCACAACTAATATGCTCTTGCTTGAACAATTTGCCGCAATTAGTTGCCCTTCAGCTGAACCTCCTGGACTTTCAGCAGGTCAATTTTTCAAATAGGTACATATCTATTATCATATTTTGATCATTTCCTTCATATAATTCGCAATTTAAATAAATTATTTCCTGCTGTAATTTGATAATTCGGTTTATGAACGACAAAAAAATATAATTTCATCCAATTCCCCCTTTTTTTAGCTTTACGCTCTTTAAATATTTTGTTTTCTTTTTCATTCGATATTTTTCCCATATTTGCCATTTTTCATAACCTCCCGTTAATTATTTCATTTTTTTCTGCTATTTCAGCGTATTTCGGATGTGTTTCGGTCCCAGTCCTTCCGTGGCCTGGTCCATCTGAGTCTTTACCTTGATGTTAAGTCTGACAACTTCGACTCCATCGGTCTCCTCTCCACCGTTGCGCCCAAACTCCGTTCTCTCAATTTGAACATCATTAAATATTCGATGGATCAAAGCCGCGAAATCGGATGCCAAATGCTAAAGATAGCCCAAAATGGCATTTTGGAGGTCCGGAACAAGACCGGCTTATACTTTGATTTTGCTTCTCAAAAATTTGAACAATATTTTCAATGAGAACTTTTTCTTAAAAAATAATCTCACCCAAAGATCGTAGCTTCAAAAAATTATTCCGTTTGTATTTTTATTAGCAGAAATAAAAATAAAATCAAAAAATCTAATTTCCTTTATAATAAAAATGGTTTTTATTTATCATTCTTTTATTTAGTATTTGAATGTGCTATGTGCATCTTTCACAGTTGGGGAATTGGATCTGCTTGTCAACCTATGTCCGGTTAGTTAGGTGGCGCGACTTTTGCGGGCCCGACATTTGCGGATCATATTATAACTCGGCTCAATCCTAACCTAGAGAAACCTGATATAAAAAATAGAGCATAAAATTAGCTACAAAATAAGCCTAAAACAGGCTTAGGCATATTTTGTAGCCAATTTTTTACTCCATTTACTGCAAAAATCGGATAGCCGTTACCTATAGAAGAAAAAAACGCCATTTTTTGTTTGCCCTCGAATAGAGCCTTTTTGAATTCATTGTTTTATAAAAAAATAAAATAGTGAAAAAAATAAAAATATCAGATTGATGATATATATCTTCGGCCTGATTTCTTTTTTTATTAATGCAAATTTTTGATTGTTGAAAGGATGTGGGTTTTATGACTTAAAAAAATCCTTTAAGAATTTGCATTCGCTCGGTGCGCAACTGTGGCACAATGTGCCACTTCCACAAGTTATCGAGTTGCGACATGTCGTGGTGGGGCGTGCCGGCACACGGAAATACTTGCCGTTTAGGGTATGAGACAACTGTTAGAAATTTTTGGTTTTCAGTCCAATTGTACAACATTGGTCTATTATATATGGCTTTTGGCCTTTTTGTTAGATTCAGAAATCAGTCTAATAATAGCAAGACATTCAAGTTTTTTCACTTACCGAATTTTTATTTTTTGCCACTTTTTATATTGTTATTAAATTTACTAAAACAGTCTAAAAAGGCCCAAAAAATCAAAATCAAGATAAATTTTTTCTTATATAAGAAAAATACAATATAAACTTTTAAGCATTGAACAATATTTGATGGAAAATAAATAACCAATATGATATATTATTTAAGTAATTATAAGTATATCTCATCATTTCCAACCAATAATTGTTTGAAAGTGAAAAATAGAAGCATTATGTGGTATAAAATTTAATAATTGGCTAAAGCTGAGCAAATGACATACATTTCTTCTAATATAAGACCCTGTCTTATATATTTTTTTAAAAAAGGTGTTAGAACACCGTCTTTTATTTTTCAATGTATCTTACTTACAAAACTTATTTCAAAGGCACATTTTGAGGAAATTTTAGAGCTTGGGACAGAGTAAAAATCTAACAAGCCATCCTTTACTAACCTAGATAGGTAAACTGATAGAAAGACATAGAACTTTCACAACATGCTTTCATTTCCCTTTGATCCCCGAAAAGTTTCAATGTTTTTTGCTGAATTATTTATCGAAAAATCCGAAATTTGCATTTTCAAACCCACAAAGGGGGTCTTATATTAGTGCACTGTATACGTTATTAAAAGTCTGACAGGGTTAGATACTCTCTCTCTCAATATGCAGAGAAAATCGGAGTGATATAATGTAAAAAATAAATTCATATATTTAAGTAACTTGTATCAATGATTACGCGGTGAGATTTTTTAAATTTGAGAAAACAGCTTGAAATCCATAAGAAAGCCGAGAAGAAAAATTCAAAAAAAACCTGTGGAATTTTTTTATTTCGAAAGAACTGACGCCTGTGAATTTTTTTTTGAAAAATCTGTGTGTTTGTAATTCTGTTCTGCGAATAAATTATTTATTTTCTAAATTCTATCTTTTTATCGGGTTTTCATGTCGCCCCAAAATATTATGTAACCAATTTTGGCATGCCCATTTTGGCTCTTTTCAGCTCTGGATCTATGATCATCCTAACCTTTCCTGGCGATGGCAAGACCCTTTCCTGGCCATTCAAATCGTTCGATCTGGATTTACACCTGCGAATCCGGTGCTGAAAGCGTTGTTCCAGGACGAGATATTCAACGGCAAAGATGGTGGAGGAACACCGTAAGTTGGATGATGTGACAAAAACGATTAATTTTTTTTTACTTAAAAGATTTGGGTTTCGAGAACTGAACAATTTCGGTGCTAGGTCATTTTCTCCAAAAAGATCGGAATAGATGTTTCTCTGGGGTCAGAAGAAAACCCCACTTCACAATCATTGCCATAAATAATTTTTCAAATTACAGTAGATTTCCAAAAAATCTATATTTTGAAGCGCAATTTGGACGTAGTCTCTTTATCTGTCTTTACATGTTTGACTTGGACGTATTGTCCCTATCCATCTTTAAATGCTAAAAGAAAAATAGAGAAAGAGAAAATATCATATACGCATTAAAATATAGATTTTTTAAACGGGTTGAAAGATTCCTTATGGCAAAACCTGTAAAATAAAAGTAATATGCTCTATCTTTTGCCCTTTCTTTTTTGCAAAATTTCTTTCAACTTTTTTAAATTTGTTTTTGACAATTTCAAAAAACTTTGTGGAAAAAAATTAAAAGGTCAAGTGGTAGAACATAAAAATTTACGGAAGAATTTTTGTACCCGATTTTTTGCGCATCTTTTTTATATTTTTGTTGTGATTTGATCATTAATAAAAAAAATTATTTATATTTTACTATGTAACAGGACTTTTGGCGCATATATATTAGTTAAAAAACCGCCATAACCAAAAGCTTCTCCAAAAACTTTATTAAAGCTTGTTATGCAAAAACTTCCAGCGATTAAGTGTGCAGAATTTTATGCTCTATCTTCTGATTTTTTGTTTTTTTGAATTTCTAATAAAAAGTTCGAAATATCCCCTAAAAACTATAATTTTCGACATTTTCGAAAATTTTTGACCTAACAAGTTAAAAAAAAAACTTTTTGGAGAACCTTTTGGGTTATGGCGGTTTTTTAACTAATGACCAGTACCATACGGACTTATTAGGATAAAAATGCAAAAATAGCTTTTTATTGCAGTGATTTTCATGACAAATACTTTGGGGTCAAAAAATTGGCACCAGTACACTTGAAAGTGCCTATTGCGAAAAAATCAATCGAATAATAACTAATAAATGCGGTTTCTGAGTTATCCTTTCTGATCAAATTGGAGAAACACCCAATCTGACCTTTTGGATAAGTATAAAATAAAAAAAACAATTCTAAAGGTTACTATTTGGGCCATGTATATACTGTATACTGTACATATAGTATTCATTTTCAGAATTTTTCAACTTTTCGTTAAAGATGTTTGACACCTTTTTTAGGGTTGAAAATTCATAGATCAATTAATATGTTATTAGATTTTCATGAATAGTTCGAGTTTGCATTTTCACTATTTTAACACTAATAAGCTGCCTTCCTCAATCCGACAAAAATATATGTTTTTATAAACTAAACAAAATGTATATTTTTACATTCTAATGTCGCCTTTTAGCTCATTCTTGATGGAACATTACTCATCAAATGCTTGGTGATTATGATAATGATGATGATAATTGATGATGATTATGCGCCAGTTTTTGCCGATGGATTTTTCTATCAGGATTTTTTGCCCATTCCTTTCCAGAATACAAGCGAAAATTGTTATATTCCTTGAATATACAGAAAATTAATATTCGATATTTTGTTTATGAGTTATTTAATTTTTAATGCTTTTTATTCGGCACATTTCATGAATTGTCAATTATTGATACCAGAATAAAGCAGAGGTCGTATCGAAAATGCTCAAGGACAAAACGAGATTTCAATGGGAAGATTCCTCAGAAATAAGGACAATACAAAATGAGAATCAATTTTATGCAAGTTTAGTTATTTTCTCCACCTACATCCCCATCGTAAAAATTGTTATTTTTTACAAGAAAATATAAAATTCTTCGCATGATAGATCATCATTTTTTGTGTCATTATTGTTTTTTTTTGAAGAGGTTGATAGAAAGTTATTAATGTAAGCGTCCAGTGCTGGCGGACGCGACAGGGATCGACGGATAAATTTTTGAAAGTTTAGACCTTTTTCTTCCTTCAATGATCTTAAATGCTCGTTCATTCTCGAATGTCTAACGACCATTGATCAGTTTTCGTAGTTTGGTTTTCCTTCACCGTCTCAAATTGTTCACATTCGGATCCTGGATCACATGTCTGCAGAACTTTTCATGATTGTCCTTCATCAGGTCCCTTGCTCGCTTTCTAGGGTCCAGTCTCTTTAGCGTCATTCTCAATTCTCATGGCGTGCCGTGCCGACTTTTGCAGACCCGACATTTACAAATATTTTGTCATTTGCTGATTATAACTTTGTTTGAACGAAACCTAGAGAAAAGAGTTTGATGTGAAAATAGAGGAAAAATTCAGCTTCAAAAAGAGCCTAAGCCCTTTCGAATTGGTCCATTGTTAAAAAAGTTATGGCCAAAATACCGTGAATTTGGCCAAAATTTTTATTTTGGATATAACTTTTTTCACAGTGGTCCTATTCAAACGAGCTTAGGCTCATTTTGGAGCTAATATTTTGCTATATTTTTTAACACCAAGCTCGTTTTTCCAGGATTCGTTTAAAATGAGTTATAATGTGATCTGCAAATGTCGGGTCTGCAAAAGTCGTACCACGATTCTCATACAGTACTGACCGTGAGCCCAAAGAGTGCAAAATATCTGGTCAACAGCGACTGCTTGCGCCACTACTCCCACTCCCCCTTCACTCTCTGCTGATATTCCCACAAGTACAGCTCGAAAAAGTTGATCTCTGCCTTTGGCTTGTTTCTACGGTGCAAAAAAAAAATCTTAGGCCTAACAAAAGTTTTAGGCCAGACTACAGTATTTGACGGTTTTTTTGCTATTGCACTTTTTTATAGATTCAATTTCAACTTATAAATTGAAAAAAATGAAAAANTGGTTCATACTATTCTTCGGCCTTCCAACTTACGGTGTCCCTCCACCGTCATTGAACACCTCGTCCCGGAACAGATCGTTCAGCACCGGATTTGACGGCGCAAATCCAACTTTTACAATGCGGATGGAGAGGAAAGAGTTTTGCCATGAAGCGGCAGACTGCGCCTGTTGACGACGGAGAAGGTTCGGGAAAAAAGTGTCAGACCGGCCATAGAACCAGATCTGAAAGAAGACAGTGCCCGAATGGATAGGTCAAATTGTCGTAATTATGCCTAACTTAAAATACAAAAAAAATAATAAATTTATCGTTGATTTCCAACCCTGAACCATACCTGAAGCGGCAAGTGATTCCTGGTCCGGGTGCCGGCGCGCCATTGGTCCACCACAACATGCCACAAATCGATAACATGAAGAAATTGTTCATTTGGCTGTAGTTGTGCACCGATTGAATGAAGATTCTAAAAAATCTTTCGATTAATAAATTAAATCTTGATGAATGAGCGAGTGATTGGATTTACTGTCAGATTCACGAAAAATCCTTAGATTCCAAACTTTTAAACTAAATTTGAAGAAATAAAGAAAAAAAAAGTTTTTTCTTCACGAGAATCATCGATAAAAAGTTCACTAAATAAGTTGCCATTTACTTATAGCATGAAAAAAACAATTTTAAATATTTTCGTTTAATTAACCGGACAGAGCCGGATAAGCTGCATCAAGTCCAGAACTGCAAACGATGAGCATGGCACATTCAAAAACTAAATTAAAAAAGAAGATAAAAACATGAACTTTCTTGTATAATTTGTTGCATTTCTGGAAAAATTCATTTGATTAAATTTTATTTCTATTCCTTTATTTAGATTTTAGATACGATAGCAGGTAAAATTCAGATAATTCTTGCGAAAAGATGAATTATATAAATGAATATTGTTCAAACTTTCAAAAGTAAAAACCAAAGTTTCGATCCAAGAGTTTCCAGAGCCAGACCTCCAATTTGCCATTTTGAGCTATCTTCAGCACTTGTCTTCCAATGGCAGGGGCTCGATCCGACGAATACACAGGGATTTTCAGGGTGAGAGAACGGAGATGGGGCGCAACGGTGGAGAGCAGACCAATGGACTCGAAGTTGTCAGAAGAGTTGGAATCAACATGAAGGGAAAGACTCAGATGGACAAGGCCACGGAAGGTCGGGGATTGAAACACATCCGGAAGTTGCTGAAATTGCAGTAAAAATTTGATATCAACGAAAAAATAGAGAAAAAAGACAATGTATGGGAGAAAATAAATGCAAGAGCGTAATCAGAGTGGGGGAGGTGGCCAGAAGAGTCGGTAGAGGATGGAAAAAACGAAAAATCTAATGGGCATATCGAACCTGAGCTCTCCACATCTCCCCAGAATGCCAAATTGATTTTTTTAAATCTATTCTAAGAAAATCCAATAACTTTCAAATTTCCTGGCAGAAAAAGATCAAATTCTCCGAAGCAGTTCTCAGACTTTTTAGCTTGTGAAAAATACTTTGTCTTAAGCAAAAAATGATCAATTTCTTAAGAAAAGAGTCTTAAACTTCCAAAATAAATAAAATGGAAAAAATTTTATATTGAAGATGGATGATTAACTGAAAAATGAGTTGTCTCATACAGCAAATTACCTATATTAAGAATGTGTTGGATTATGATAGATCAATGTTTCTATTTTTTTTCAGCAGAAAATGATACCTGAATGAGCATGGTCAGTTGTAGGGCAAGTAGATTCGTCAAATTGTTCAGGCATGAGCACAGCAATCCGAAGCCCGTAAAGTCATAGTCCAAACAAATGCGGAGAAATCGTAGACTAAAAAACAAAAAATGTTCACTTTCTGCCTCATTCAGCCGATTTATATGGGAATTGACAAGTTCGATTAAAGTTGGCACTTTAAATATATTCACCTATGTTTCAAGGATATTATGTTTCAAGGATATTAAACTCAAAATAGTCTTTTTTCTTTTCTTTAAAATTTCATTTTTTTATTTGATGTTCATATTTATAAGGTAAATTCAGGCCCTTTTTCCGATTCTCAAAACCGAAACTTTATGTAGAAAAAAAAATTCTTAAGAAAGTTATCGATTTTAGAGAGTTTCCAAGGGTTTGGAATCCGATTCAGACGTTAAAATTGAATTACTATCTACCACACTTGACTTATTCATTTACTATATAATCAGCGCAAAAAACCCATTGAAATCAATTTTTATTTTCGGCGCTATGATTTTATGACGCGTAAACACTCCGTGTTAAATGATTTTATTTGTTTCTTTTCCTTCCAATTATCCATTTTTTCTATATTAGTTTACAAGAAGGAATTCGCTTCAAAAGATCATAGAAAAGTCTATTTCTATCGAGAGACTATTTTAAATTTAGATCAGAAATTTTAAAATTAGCTAGAAATGATTGATTTGGGATTAGATTTTTTTTAAATCCGATTCATAGAATAAATTTTTAAAAAGGATAGCAATGTCTGAATAAATATTTTGAAAAAAAAATGTAGATGGCCTTTCCTGTTTTTTTTTTAAATTCAAGCTAACTTTTTAAGATCCGAAATTTTGCTCAGCAATGGCTGTGGTTGCCCCGATTCATATCCGATAGTGTTGCCCAAGTAGAGGGCCGCGAGCCTCGGAGAGTCTCTCTGCACTAATGTCAGCATTTTCGCCGAAGAGGAGCTGAAAAAAAGAAAAAATTCTTTAAAAATTTTATCAAATTTAAGAATATTTTTAGCAAAAATATGATATCGCATCACAATTTGGGCAATTTTGGATTTGGANAGAGGGGGGGGGGGGCACCATTTTCCCCTGGATATGCCCAAACAAGTTGAAAAAATTATTCGTTCCTTTCCTGAAGAAAGTGTTAAAATTCAAAAATAAAAGAATAATTAACAATTAGTTTTATAAATTTATCTTAGAGTTTATCTTGTTAGCTTAAACAACAAACAACTAATTTTTCTAAGAAAATCTACATTAAAAGGATCTAAATTTAATATTTTTCTTCACCCGGCAATCAAGGGTGTGGCCAGAAAAAAAATTTTCAGGGAGGGGGCTGACCGTGAGGGTAGGGGATCATCGACGAGCAAAAAATTCTGGGGGAGACATGAAAAAGCTTGCCATAAGAAATTTTTTTCTAAAAATTTAGTTCAACCAAAAATTCGACGAAATTTCACTGCATAAAAAGGCGCGTCCGTCGGTGGTCCTGATAAAGGCCACCGGAGAAATTTTTGAAATTTAGACCTTTTTCTTATGAAAAATTGATCAGAAATTTCATTATAAAGGGGTACGCTAAACGCTATAAAATTCCTCTACCTCTTTTAAATTTTATCTCCCTCTCTCATACCACTGCGTATCCCCTTTTTCTTTCCCTCTCCCCAAATTTTGTGATTTATACACCTGCTGCGTGACATATGTCGGCAAGGTCCCCGAGCAATTGGACCAAATGCGAACCCTCCTAACTCTTCTAAAAAAAGCTCGCCAGAGGAAGAAAATTTTATAGTGATATTACAAAAAAAACCGGCGGAAAAAATTATTGAAAGTTGGGTTCTTATCAGAAAAAATCACCATTTTTTCGCAATTTTTAACCAAAATTTTATTCTATTGAAGGTTCAGTCAGGGGGTCCTTATCAGGCCACCGGAGAAATTTTTCTAAAATTTGCACCATTTTCTTAAGAAATTTGCTCATTTTTTTCACTAGATTTTGGTGTGTCGAAGGCCCCGATAGGGGCCGCCGGAGAAAAATTGAAAATATTGACCCATTTTCTTAAGAAATTTTGCTCATTTTAAAGGGTTCGTATCGGAGAAAAATTGAAAATTTGGGCCCATTTCCTAAGAAATTTTGCTCATTTTAAAGGGTTCGCATCGAAGAAAAATTGAAAAAATTTCCTGCCCTCCCCACACCCACCGAGCCTCTCCCACCCCCAACTGGCGCCACCCTCGAACCCTTTCCCCACTCCCGACTTCGAACCCTGCGACCCCCCTTGCGGCGAACCCTCCCGGAGCTGCCTACCCTTTTGCCGACGTATCTACCCTTTTGCGTGAGCACCCCTACCCTACTGACCCTCTCCTTGCCCCCTGGCTACGCCCTTGCTGGCAAACTATGGTCGTTTTTTAACCTTTTTTCATATTTTTTACTCATGAATGACCCCAGACCCATCTCCTTGAGTCGATGTCCCTTTTCTTTGGGTTTATTTTCAAAAATCCTTAATATTTACAGGATTTTTGACCCTTGATAAATTTATTAATAAAGCATTCAGTTTACCTTAACTCCAAATAACTGCCCAGGTATAAGGAACGGAGATCAGCAGAGAGGAGACTTGGAAGAGAGTCAACATTCGGTTTGTTGTAGTAAAGATAGAGACCGAGGTGTCGAAGACGAGAGAAAGGGCGCAAAAAGTGGTAGTTC
>LDKF01003098.1:0-23208 GCA_001026735.1 Rotylenchulus reniformis | reverse complement strand
CTTGATAAATGTCGGCTATCATGCTTAGATCTCAAATGCACTTAACATTGAAAGATCTTTGTACATAAATTTATGAGTTGTATTTTTGTCATAATAATAAGGATTCATCTTAACTAAATTTTTAATTGATACGAATTTTTTAAACTCATATATATTTCGATAAAAATAATTCACAAAAAGGTGAAGAATATTGCGGAGTGATCACAAAATAAAATTAAGGAAATAATTTTATTCTGATCAAGATACAGAGCAACAATTTCGCGATGAGGGGGAAGGAGAGGGGCAAATTTTCGGGCAAGTCCAAAAAGAGTCAGGAATCAAACCAAAAATGGATAGAGGGATGATAACGGTAGAGCGAAAGTATAAGTAGAGGAAAAGAGCGGAAGTAGGGCAGAGGAAGAGCCGGAGGATTACGAAATTGATAAGTGAAGAAATGGGGGAGGGGGCATTCGACTGATGGTTCATGGTCAGATCGGGCAATTTATACGGGTTGTCCGGATATGCGATAATCCATGGGAAATGGAAGATAGGCATCTTAATGGATTTGGCGGAAGTGGGATGAATATTTGGGAACAGAAGGAATGGATGGGCAAAAGGTGTGTACTTTGATCAGGATTGCAGGGGAAACTAATGTACTCTGATCACGCCTAGATTATGGGGAATTAGTCCTTCCGGCCTTACATTTTTTTTCGAAATTGCAAAAATTGTGGAATTATCATCGTTTCATTTTTCTTATTTTTTCCATCATTTTCCGATTTTAGAGTCAAGCAGTGAAAATTGAATGAAATTAAACCTTAATTTAATGGTGGGGTATTTATCACGGATATTTCTATTACTATAAAAAATTATAAATCTGTTTGTTCGATCCAATATGATTTTCTACCTTTACAATTTTTGAGTAACATCCCAGTATTTTTCTTTTAAATAGCAAGTTTTCAATAGCCTTTATAAAAAATTATTTGAAATTTTTATGAGTTGTAAGTTCGGAAAAAATCATTTTTTTATTTGACAGATATTGATAATGAGCAAAAATATAGGTGAAAAAACAAATTAAAATCTCATTTATCTATTGTAATTCATATGAACGTTCGTTCTTATAAAAATTAGAAATTCATAAAAAAATATAAGTAAAAGAGCAATTAAACAATTTGATGCCATATTTCAAGCATAATTTAAATCTCTAATATGGCACCATACTTTTAAAAAATAAATAATTTAAAAAATCTATATTCGAAATTCCTATCCTGACTGTTTTAATTATCAGTTTGACAAATAATTGGAATATAGGATATATAGATAGAGAGAGACTAAAAGGTATTAAATAATTTGATTTCTTAGATTTAGCACAGTTCATTGATATTCAGATTTGAAGTGTTATGTTTTCGGAAATGTGGGGAAAAATTTTGTCGAAATGCTCAAAATGGTGAAGCGCAAAAGTTGATATATATTATGAAATTACACCTCTCATTATTTTATATCATATCCTGAATGGGATTGCAGAGTATCGACTCTTATTTAAATAGAAATATTCCTCAAGTGCTATATGAAAAAGAAATATTATAAGATATTATGGGTTGCAAGAAATTTGGAAGAACATACTTGTGTTCAACATAAATAAAAGCAGTTTTAATAATGAAAAAATTTAATAATATTTCCGATTCATTGATTTTTTCAAAATCAATAATTATAAAAAAATTACAGAAAAGCATATAGTTTAGGTAGGCAAGAAAACGAAAATAGCTAGGAATAAAATGAAATATTGTGAAAGTAAAAATTCTTAAAAGTTTTTAAAAAAAAATTAAATTTTGTTCATAAAATATATTTTATATATAAAAATGGTCGGACTTCTAATAGAGTTCAGACCCTAACCGTAGTACCTATACGAACTTCATGAAGTATGCAATACTTCTATACATTTTTAACGAGGGTAAAAGCAGTTTTGACGGTAATTGAGTTTTAACTAACTCAATTACCGTACTTATCCCGTCTTTTTAACACGTAGCTACTTCATAGGTGTACACCATTACTAGTGATTCTTGACAAATTTTGATTTTAAACCTTTTTAGAAGTTGATCCCTTAAGAATCAAAAATTGGAGAACTAGTAATTGATAGGGTTGTAAAAATACGGTTTTTTTATAAATTTAAAATCAAATTTTTAAATAAAATTGCATATGTTAATCAAGGATTTTAATTCTAATTACTAATTACAGTTATTTTAACATTAAATTGCAATTGAAATGGTTATTTAAATATAAAAATCTTCATAACTATAATATTAATTGGAAGAATTCAAACATAATTTCACTTTTGATATATTTTTATTTAATGTTAATTTTGCAATGTATGAACATTTTTGATCTGTTAAGTGAGCTACATGAATTCTAACTTATTATCATATTAGGCAATAATATGGGTTGTATGATCTGAAAATATAAATGTTCAAATCCGAATAGTTTTTGGGCCAAAAATACTTTTTTGTAAATCGAAAAAAGACGGAAAAAGGCTTTTTGGCTTTTTTCAAAATATCTTTATAATTATTAAAAATTTGCAAAATTTTAAAAGTTCTAAAAGTATATCATAAATCAATTATAAACGGAATTTTTTCATAAATTTTTCTATTTAGAAATTTGACCCACCCTGTCTAATCGCCCCATTACTTATTATTAGGGCTTGAAAAAATACCGAAATCGGTATTTTTGCGGAGGCTCAAAATGGCCTGAAATCAATTAAAAAACGTTTCTAGCTTGATTTGAGCCCAAATAAAGCTACTTTTTCGGTATTTTGAAATTCCTAGCAATAGCTTGGAATCATAAATAGCCCCACTCTCTAGCAATGGTCTGAGGCATACTGTGTTTTTTAATGAGCAAGTTGTGTTTGTTTAAATAATATACACTACATATTAAAAATTTAATGCCAAGGGTTATCAGGTTCAGAATCAGTAATAAGATTTCAGATTTTTATTTAAATTTTTTCGAAATTTTTCCGATTTACTCATTCTTAGGGTGCATTTTGACCCGGTGTCCCTGTGAGGACAAGGCCGCGGGGACGGGGACATGGTCGCGGGGAACGGAGATCTAGCGGTAACACTTTTTGAACTATATTCCAAATGGTAACAAAGAATAAACCAAATTTACAAAAAAAAAATGTTTTATTTGATTGAAAAATATGTTACCTTAAATACTTAACTACCGTATTTTCTCTATTTTTACGATACCCTCTATTTTAACGGTACCTTTCTGCCGGGGTTGAAGAATTTAACGGTATACCGTAAAAATAGAGAAAATATTTTGTTTATTGATTTCCCTCTCATAAAATTCGGTTGTAACGACTTTTGTGGCCTCGACTTTTTGGGCTCAGACGCATGCGGCCGCTTTCTCTTCATTTAAAAAAGGAACTTTTTATGGACACCAGTATAAATATAGTAACTCAATAAAAATGTAATAAAAAGTTATTGTTTAATTAAAGAATTTTAATCCTTATTATTTAGACATTTTTGTGGGGTTGTTGGTTTGCTCGATTTTTTTATTCATTATTTCAAAAACATATTACACACCCTTTAATTTTTCTATGGCCTATAAGATTTCTTTAAAAAAATATTATGAAAACATGGATAAACCAGAACCAATTCAGAACTTAATAGGAACCTTTGTTCTGAATCCATGTTGGTAAGATCGGAACACCGATTTTTGATTTCACCACGTTAACTTTTCCATTTTTTGGAAAATCATATTTTTGTTTTTAATTTTTAGAACCCATAAAGTATTTAACCTCGTTTTAGATAGAATCTAAATTCTCTTGAACTTCAATTCCTGCGATGGAGGTGCACAAATTAAATTGATTGATGATATATAGCAGTCACAATAAAAATTTAATATTATTTTCAACGATAAAGCTAAACGAAGGTTTTTTTAATGAAAATATTACTTATGTGCATAGCTGTGATGCCGCATGTAGGTCCCGCAATGCCTTAGAAACGCCATAAAACCCTAAAAAATTTAAATTTAACATTTTCAATTTATGTGAAATGAATTTATGTGAAATAAAGGGGCCCCGATAAAAGAGCCTCTGAAAGAATTTCTCTTTCATCATCATTTTTATGAGCAACATACATCTTTACATCGTCCACATACATTTTAATTCCTATATTTTTGGTAAAAAATCAGGCAAATCATTTATAAATATCAAAAATAAAAGCGGCCCTGATACACTACCTTGGGGTACTCCGGAATGGATAGAAAAAGAATCAGAATAATTTTCACCAATTTTCATTTTAAAAGTTCAATGAACCTAAGTAATAATTTTTTAAGAAGGAGTTGATTGGGACACTATCAAAAGCTTTTTAAAATTTATATAAATTACATCAATATTGCTCCCGTTTTGGATAAAACCATAAATTCAGTAATTTTGGAACATAAAATTCTTTCAAAAACCCTACAGAGAAATAGGATGATAAATATTGAGATCATTTCTGTCGACTTTATGTGTATTGGCAAATAAATGTTTTCCATAAGTTAGGAATTTCATCATTATCTATAATGATCCGGAATAGTTCAATTATTATTTGAGCTAAGGTTTCAGAAAACTTATTCAATAAAATATAAGTAATTCCATCAGAGGGGTTGAGTTTATACAGGGTAATCTTTTAAAACTAACACGACATCCAAATCAATTTTAGTGAATATGATAGAGACCGTAAAATTTCCACTTATCGGCTGATCTAGGTTGGAAAGTTTTTTTTGGAACAGCTTCCCATTACAGCACATTTGTCAATAGAAGTTGAATGAAAAACCCCGTTCTCATCAACAAGAGGGGATATACTGGAACCGGGTTGAAATTTTTTACGAACTAACTTGTAAGTTATATATGTTTTTTTGTCTTTTGAAATAATAAGACTTTCATTTTGGATATATTCTTTCTTTCATTGCTTCTTAAATTCCCGGCAAAGGATCCAATATTCAGTTTTTAGCTCTTTATCATAATTTCTTTTAATTTGATGGTGAAGTTGAGCTTTTTCTTTTAAAAAAAAGTTCGAATTTTTTTCTGAATAATTATTCTTATTATTTTAAAGGTGAAAGGGAAAACAATATTATCGAAATAGAATGGTGAATATTGAAGTATACTTTAGCATTAATGGTGAAATTCATGCACCGGAAATCATAACAATTTTGTATGGAAAACATATGAATAATTTTGCTAAATCCCGTTGCTTTGAAATTAGGAAAAGGGTTCAGTTTGTTGGCCCTTTTTAATCAATTCAATGCAAAACAATTTTAACAAGATTCAAAAAAAACAAGATTACCGAGATTTTTCAAAACGCTTTATTACAGCTAAAAAATATGAATGGTAAAGCAGGAATAATTGAATAAAATATTAATATCGAACAAAATCGATCAATTGCAGTTCTTGATAGCTGATTTTGTTTGTAACTCATAAATAATTTTCTTGCAATTTTCCTTACCTAATGATTAAAAAAAAATTTATATTAACACACGCCACGCTACATCAGTACAAAAAGAAAAATTTAAAAAAAAGAAAAAAGAAAATTTTAATAATAAATTAAAATGAAAATTTCACATGGTTCTATCCTCTGCACTAAAATGAGTTGAAAGTTAAGTATTATATTAAGTATTAAATTTTCCCGTGTCAATTCGTCGACATTGGTCCTAAGTACCGTCCAACATTTGAGTCCTGAAAGTATGCACATGTTGATCATTGTGGTAAGCATTTGGGTACAATTACAATTATCTTTAGGGGGGAGGAGGTCAATAATTTAAAGGAGAGCTAAAATTAAGAAAGATGAGAATACAATGGTGGACAAAAGTCTTGCAAACTCCTTAAATGTTATGTAAAATCGTTCAATTCTATCCGGTTCTTCCATTCTTGGTCTTAAAAAATAGCTTAAACAAAAACTCAGTTGACATGTTTCAGCGTTTTCGAAAATTCGAACTCCAAACCGGTTTTCGAACCGGTTTAAAAACCATACCATTTCGCATCTTGGTGAGAAAAAGGTGTTAAAAATCTGAAAAAAAATAAAAATCTGAAAAAATCTTTAAAAAAATCTGATAAAAAAAATCTGAAAAAATCTTTTATATGTGATAGCCCTTGAAAATCTGTATAAGCTGCAAAAAACCGCATCAAAAAATTCCCGGTTTAAGTCGAGTTATGAATTTTTGAAAATCGCAAAAAAACGGTCTAAAAACGTAAAAATGGCCAAAATTGGATGTTTTTTGCGATATTCAAAAATTCATAACTCGGCTTAAACCGGGAATTTTTTGATGCGGTTTTTTGCAACTTATACAGATTTTCAAGGGCTATCACATATAAAATCATCAGATTTTTAACACCTTTTTCTCACCAAGATGCGAAATGGTATGGTTTTTAAACCGGTTCGAAAACCGGTTTGGAGTTCGAATGTTCGAAAACGCTGAAACATGTCAACTGAGTTTTTGTTTAAGCTATTTTTTAAGACCAAGAATGGAAGAACCGGATAGAATTGAACGATTTTACATAACATTTAAGGAGTTTGCAAGACTTTTGTCCACTATTGTATCAAGGAATAATTAATAGATTTTATAAATTTGTTCTATACCAAGAAAATGACAAAAAAACTTTCTGTCTGCCAGCTACCACCCGTTAATAGATCTGTAAGACAAGTGAGACCGAAAACCTTGTAAAATAAATTTTAACCAATTGATAAATTTAAGTCGTCCTTAAGGGTTCTATAATTCTAAAATTTTGCCCGCAAAAGAGCAATGGAAGGCAATTTAAAAAATTAATTAATGATAATGACTCGAGAGATGCCGAAATTTTAAAATTTATTTGATAGACTTGAAGGGTGTCAGTTCTTAGAATTAACTTTCATAGAATGCTGATTTTTCTACAGGTATTGAATGGCTTTGTAGCGAAGCTTCCAGTGGTTAGGTCCTGCGTGATGGTCAAGGGATCAACAAACATTTAAATAAGATGCTTTATGTATTTTTAAATTATTTTCATAAAATTGAAGTCCTCAATATCACCATCTATTTTACAACCCTTGGATATTCACTATAAATGTAAAAACTTGGAAAAATAAATGGGTTATAAAAAACACAAAACATCTTTCCTAACAATGTTATAAAATTTCATCCAGTTTAAATTAATTTTTTTATGACTAGCAAACAGAAAATCAAATTTTTACCTGCATATGGTTGGAATGAACTCTAAGTAATGATTTAAAAACTCGAAAAAATGGTTCTAGTTTTTTCGATTTTTCAATTTTTCGCCAAAAAACAACTTTCAATTGACTACGATTTAACCAATTCTCGCAATTTTACACCGATTCTTTCACCAGAATTAGTTCCGTCGAACTCAGACATCGCCAGAATAAAATTTTTCCGTTGAAAATTTGGTGAAATTCGATCAGCTGTCACACTTAAAACCAAAATTTTCAATTTTTTTTTCTTTGTAAAACCTGATAAAAGAATTCACTCCTTCCGTCCAAATATCGTTTGTAAAAATATTTTTGGCATTTCTTGCAGCGTCGTTTGGACTTTCGCTTTGACGAGATTTAACAGCTTCAGCATTGTTGACCGCAGGGCCGGCGCCAGGATTTTCTGACGGGCGAGGCTGAACCAGGGCTGTACACGGGCCTCCTCCAGGCCGGACCGGCCCGGCCCGGACCTCAATAAAAAAGCCCGGCCCGGATAGGCCCGGAAAAATTTTACGCAAATTTTTCCAAAATTTTTAAAATTTTTCCAAAAAATTTTGGATTATTTTTTTTCATTTTTAAAAATCATATTTTTTTCAAAAAAGCATAAAAATAACAAGAATTATGAATTCGAATAATATATTTTCCATTCTAACATTATTGAAAAAAATTTTAATCACCGAACAATTCTTAAAAATTTTTTAACTGAATTTTAATTTTATAAATTTTCATGTGCTAATATAGATAGGTAATGTTTTACCCGCAATTTTGCCAATAAAACTTTCCACTAAAATGCTTGGTATACTTTGACTTTCTATATAAAAAATCATCTCCAAAAGTTCCGACAATTTGAAACAATTTTCAAGTTTTTTTTTATTAAATTTTAAAAATATTTTAATAAAATTGGTTAAATTTTAAAAATAATTTATTAATAATAATAAAAATTTAAAATATTTTTTAAAATTAAATTTCATTTGTTATTAAAAATTTCAATATTTTGTGTAGTCAGAAAAATTTCCCCCTACCGGGCCTATCAGGGCCGGCCCGGCCCAGGCCCGGCCCGGGCCCGTGCACACCCCAGACTGGACTAATTGCAGGGGGACTTAATACAGGAAATACGGTAAATCAACCATTAACATTCAATCTCTTGATATTCATATAAAATTTTTGTTTTTCATGACACCCAGTTTCTTGAATAAGTGTTTTGCTTAATACTAATTGCCAACACAATTTTATGGTTACAAAAATTTGCTAATAACTAATATATTATGTTGTCGGATTAATTTATGTTTAATTTCTCAATCAGCGGGTATCCCGTGAGCAATAAATTAATTTATGGTTAACATTATTCGATTCATTTAGAAAAAAACTTTAATATCTATTTTTAATTCTCCACATAAGCGTGAAGTCGGTGGAGTTTTTCATTAATTTAAATAACTTTGGAATAATTTTATAACCAGCATTTAACTATTTTATTCAAAAAGAGGTAGAGAACATCAGATTCATTATTTAAGGAATTTTTAAAATTGATCGGCGTAGTGAGTGGTTTTTTGGTTCAGCACTTCAAATGTGGTAGATTACCTGCTCATTTCGAATAGAAATTCATTCTATTACGAATATACAGTCAGATGGATATGAACATACAAAAGAATAACTATAATAATATCGCTCTACAATTTTTGACAAGAAAGTTTTTCTTTATGAACTTTCTCTACACAATTTTTCTCAGCTTAATTCTCTAATGAAATGTCAAACCAAACCCCAGAAAATTCCAAAGCTCCAGAAATTTCGAAGCCCTAGAAATTTCTTTGAAAGGTTTGAGGATAATTTTTACTAACCATCTCAAATGTTTTTACCCAGTATCACAAGGTCAACCTAAGAGGTGCGGCGACAAGCAGGAAAAAAAATTCTATATTTCCATGGCCACCAGGCGTCCTGCAACCCACCTTTCGCCTCTGACCAATGTTCGCGGCAAACTGGCAAAGATCGACATCAGGACTGTGCTTGAAGACCCAAATGTTCCGGACTCGCTGAAATTCATCATCACACAACAACAGGAAATAATCGACCTTCTGCAGCAGACACTTCGACAACAGGCACAAATGTTCAACCCGCATCCGGAGGAAGTCTACGAAGACATCAAATTGCGCCACTCGGCTGTGGTTGCCAACTTGCCAGAAAGTGCAGCGGATGTGCCCTCTGTTCGGGTTGCCGACGACAGCAAAATGGTCAGGGAGCTGCTGGACGTTTGTGGAATTGAAGCGAAGCCAGATCAGGTTTATCGGATGGGTGTCAAGGGACAAAAACCGCGACTAACCAAAATAGTATTTCCCACAACCCACCACTGTAACAAATTTCTCCGGGCAAAAACACAAATCAAAAATTCACAAAAATTTTCGGGTGTTTTTGTCCGTCCCTCATTATCCCGTGCCCAGGCGATCCCGGCTCATTGCACTTTGTAAAGACCACCACATTAAGGATCCCTCCTGTGATCTAGTGATCTATGCAAACCATGTAATTTCCAAAACTGAAATTCCGACCTTTAAGGCCAATCCGGCCGCTTTCAAATGTATTTGCCACAATGACATTGTTGATAGTGACAATGACACTTTCTTAATGTGTTAGGGGTGACCAAAACACAAAAAATTTTATCTATAACGGCGAGGCTCTTTTTTATTCTAAAGAAAAAACCTTAAAAAATGAAAACAAACCAAAATTTTTAAATTCAATTTTAGCCAATATTAGGTCAATAAATAATAAAACCTATGAAATAGCAACATATTTAAATAGTTTAAACATTGATTTAGCACTATTTACGGAAACATGGGGCAACCAATTTACCGTTTTTGAAGAATCGACTTTAAAAAATTACAATATATACATGTGCAATAGAGTAAATAAAAAAGGAGGAGGGGTAGGTATTTTTATCAAAAAAGAAATTAATACATATTCAATATTCTCTGGTACCAAGTTCGGATGCGAAATTTTGATTATACAATTCCAGGGCAAAAACAATTTAAGGATATGTTTAATTTATAGACCACCTAATACTAATCCAAAAAATACAAAGCAATTATTCAACTTCATTGAAGATTATATTAATGAAAATACCATTTTAGCTGGTGATTTTAATTTTGGAACTAAAGATATAAATTGGATTAATGAAATTCCCTACCCCAAATTAGAAAATGGGCAAATCATTACGGATTTTTTCAATAAATTTTGCCTTTCCTTGAAGTCAAATGGCCCCACTAGAAATGAATCATGGTTGGATCTTGTACTTACAACAAATAATGAAATAATAAATAACCTGTCTATTTCTAATTTATTTAGCTCAGACCACTTAACTACAACTTTCAAACTGCATTTTCCTACAAATAAAATAAAACCGAAAAAAGTTTTTATAAGACAATATAAACCTGAAAGCATCCTTTCATTGAATATAATTTTATCTTCAATACTTTCTCTCCAAATACTATCTTCTTTTAGTATTGAAGATAAATTTATTTCTTTTTATACTATACTTCAAAATTGTCTCAAAAATACCAAACATTGTATATTTTGCAGAGCTACAGAATACCTTGGGAATCAGATAAAGAGCATTTCTAGTTTGATTTGAATGAGTGTAAAATACCAACTTTTTGGCCGATATTTCGTAATTCTTTTCGCGGTTTACACTTTAAAAATGACTTCTGTAAAGTAATTTTTATGATTCTTTCTTCAGAATTTTATATTTTTTAAGAGAAAATGATAATTTTGCTATTTTTAGTAAAAAAAAATACCCTCAAAAAAATAAAAAATTCATGATATAATTCCGTGATTGGATTGGCCGAGTCAATTGAAATTCAGTTTAAATTTAGCAATTTTTTTGCGGAGCTAATAAATTACTTAATCGACATGCCGTCCATTAGTCGTTTCAGCTTAAATTGGCAAAATTCCAATTTATTTTTTTTATTTATTGGATATTCTTGCTAGGGTGAAGCTATAAAGGGCAACAAAAAACATTGGATTTCAAGCTCTACCTTTAGCCTAAAATTTAATCGAACTGTCTTGAAGAAATTGAAATAAATTTTTTTTATTATATTTCTAGAGTTTTAAAGGAATTTCGAAAACTAAAAACCAATTTAGATGTTAATTCATAGAAAAGTATTATTAGAGATTCTAGTTTACTATTTGGAATTTTTAACGTTATTGCTGCATTTTTGAAAAGCTTTATATACATTATTTTTTACCTAATTTGATGTTTCACGATTTCTTGTAGGTATTTTTCTCAAATTTTGCCAGTATTTTTTCCAAGCCCTACTGATGAGAATTTTTTTTCTTCACCGTTAATATACATTAAAATAGAGTCCACAATAAAATGGAGAATGAATGATGGAAGAGTGAAAAATGGGGGAAAGGGTCAACACTTAAATAGGGAACGGAATGGGTCAAGGGTGGGAGAGGAAAGATCACGATTGTTTGAGGGGATTATTTTGAATTCAAATCCAATACACAACATCTCCTTCCCCCTTCTCTGAGTGATCGCTTACGAAGGGTCGAACATCTGCGGAACTCTCCGTGTTCTATTCGACCGCCGCAACACAGGCTCTTCAACTGCCGGTGGGAAAATCAGCTCAGGATCGGGTTCGGACTCTTCTGCAGAATGATACTCATCCTCTTCGAAGTTCATTCCCTCCAGTTCTTCCTCGTCGCTTTCCTCATCAACAGAGTCGGACTCATCCCGAGTACAGTTGGTCAAGTCCGGCTTTAGTTGGTTCAAATGACAACGCCAAATTCCCCGATCCGTTCGAACCAGAAACATTGCCTGACCCACTTCCTTCAGTATTTTACCTTGTAGCCATTTTGGCCCATCCCTGTAGTTTCTGGCAAAAATTGGATCTCCGACCAAAAATGACTTTTCTCTGGTCCCTCGACTGTCAAAATTCCTTTTGGCTCTTTCCTCGTAAATTGAATTTTCCCTCGGATTCCCTTCCCTTTTCACTTCTGGTTTGACCAAATCCAACAATGTCCTCAACTTCCGATTGAACAACAGCTCTCCCGGAGAAATTCCTGTTGCCGCATGGGGTGTAGCCCGGTATAACAGCAAAAACTGCGAGAGCGCGATGTCCGGACCTTCCTCCTTCAAATGTCCCATTCCTTTTTTGAATGTCTGAACCATCCGTTCAGCAAGCTCATTGCTTTTCGGATTATACGGAGCGGTGAGAGTATGAACAATTCCTCTGGAACGGCAATACTCTTCGATTTGACTGGATGTGAATTGTGGACCATTATCGGTCACAATTTGCTTCGGAAGTCCATGAGTTTTAAACACAACGCGGATCGCTTCAATTGTGCGTCGGCTGAAGTGGTTCTCATCTTGATGATCTCGGGCCATTTTGTCTTGGTATCCACAATTATTAGCCACATATTTCCCCAGAATGGCCCGCAATAATCCATGTGAAGTCTCTGCCAAGCTTGATCCGGTGTCTCCCACGGGTGAAGCGGCACCTTACGCTCTTCTGGCGCATCCGATTGACAAACTTTGCAACTCTTACGGATCATCTCAATTTCTTTGTCGATGTCTGGCCACCAGATTCTTTGTCGAGCCAGTGCCTTCATTCGCACAATTCCAGGATGAGTCGCGTGCAAAAGCTTCAGCATTTTCGCACGGAATTTAGCCGGGATTACCGTTCTTGTAACCAACATTATGCACCCCTTGAACATCTCCAAGTCATTCCGAATGACGTGATACGGCTTTAATTGCTCTTCGACGCACTGAGGCCAATCGCATTCCAAAAATTCCTTCACCATCTTCAGAAGCGGATCAACCTTCGTCTCTTCAGCAACCTTTTTGGCCGTCACCGGCAATGAATGGAGTGCCTCCTCCTGGACTGCGTTCACTTCAAGGCTCACTTTATCGATTTTTGCATACTCCGAACAAGGCAAACGTGATAGCCCATCAGCATTGCCGAATTCCTTTGTCGGACAGTACTCGATGTCGTAGTCATAGTTCATCAGAATCAGCGACCATCGGTGCAACCTTCTTGCTGCCACGACTGGAAGCTCACCCTTGGGCCCAAAAACTTTCTTCAGCGGCTCGTGATCCGTCTGCAAGACAAATTTCCGGCCATATAAATATTGATTGAACTTTTCGACACCAAAAATGATGGCTCTCCCTTCTTTCTCGATTTGGGCATAATTCCTCTCAGCTGGGCCCAATGTTTTGGATGCATAAGCAATAACGTCAACTTTCCCAGTTTGAGCGTTTTTGTTGAAGAGGACGGCCCCCAGACCATAATTATTATTTTATTATTATTATTATTATTTATTTATGCTCGATGGCGCAAGGCCAAACAAAATAACATACATGTCAGAAGTAAAAAGACACACCACACAACAAAATAAATAAAATTAATATGACTGATTTGCGGGTATTAATGCGAGAGATGAATTGATTTGTGAAAGATTGAATTTTTCAAGAAGTTTAGTGAATGTTGATGGATCGTTTTTCCTTATTGCCAAAGGCAATTTTTGATAAAGTCGGACCGTTCTTATAAAATAGGAATTATGCCGAATCATGGTTGAACTTGTTGGGGTATAAAATTTGTATTGGTCCCCTCTTGTTCGGGAATGTTTAATTGTAAATGCGTTATGGTGGTTAACCTGAATATGCCCCCAAAGTATATTATGAAATATTTTAAGATCGGTTTTATGTCTCCGAATTTCTAGACTGTCTAGTTCATAAAGCTTTAGTAAGTTATTGTAGTTGGGAATTATTCCTATTTGGTTAAAATTGGAAGTGCGTAAAAATACTGAACGTAAAAACCGTTTTTGGATTCTTTCTATTATATTGGTATTGGATTTGGTATATGGATTCCAAACCGGGGAAGCAAATTCTAAAACAGGTCTAACATAAGTATTGAACATATTTATAAGAAATTTGGGGTTTTTGGATTTTAGTGATTTTAATAATATAAAGGAAACTTTAGAAGCCTTAGTGACAATAATTTTTATATGGGAGTCGAATTTAAGATCGGCGGTGAAGAATATGCCTAAATCTCTTACCGAATCGGTTTGCGAGATTGCAGGGATTTGGGTATTATTAAGATAGTATTGCATCTTTGGATTCTTTTTGCCTATATGTAGAATCGAACATTTTTTGATTGAAATTTTTAAACCATTTGTATTGCAGTAATCAGAAAATCTACCTATAAATAATTGCAGTGAGTTGTCGGGAATATTTGATTTAAATATTTAATATGCTTTTAAATCATCGGCGAAAAGTTTTATAGTTATTTTATCGTTCGGGCATAGTTCGACTATGTCCGATATATAAATAGAAAAAAGTAATGAGCTGAGTGGTGACCCCTGAGGGACACCGCTAGTGACTGGATAAGCAGATGATAATGAGGAACCGACCCTCACTTTAAATGATCTATTAGTGAGAAAATGATGGATAAGTTTAAGTAATGGACCGTCAATTCCAATCCTATTGAGTTTGGCTATAAGTCTCTCATGCGGTATGGTATCGAAAGCTTTTGCTAAATCAAAGTATATTACATCAACTGAATGTCCGTTTTCAATTGCAAACGAGAAGTCATTTATAACTTCAAGCAATTGTGTAACCATGGATTTATGTTTCCTAAATCCGTGCTAGCAATTTGGTAAAATATTATTTTTTGTTACAAATTTTTCGATCTGGGTAGTTAATATTTGTTCGAAGATTTTGGTAAGTGAACAAAGTAATGAAATAGGTCCAAAATCTTCGGAAAATCTGGGTTTTGGGATTTTACCAAGTGGATTGATTATACTCTCTTTCCATAATTGAGGAATTTTTGAAGTCATTTTGGATCTATTAAAATAATCTACCAATAATATTGCACATAATTTTTTAAATATATTTTTACACAATCGAGCAGTTCTGCTCCGGTCACCAGAAGAATGTCCACAATGGCGGTTTGAAGCAGAATTCGGCTGTAAAATTGCATTTCTTTGGGCGTTTTTTTGACAATCAACCAAATCAAAGCGAAGTTGAGTACAATGCCAAGTAAGAAACAGATATGAAGATTCCATACATGAATATCGTGTATAATGGCCATAATTCTGCATAAATATTAATGAATTCAAAAATAATTTATAATTAAAAAAAAAGAAAAATTTATCATGAGTATCATTGTTATACAGAGATTTAATGATCCAAATCCAAAAATTTGGCGTATCAATTTTTCATTAATTTTCCATGAAATTTATTGTGATTTTCAGTGGTATGAAATTTCAATTAATATTTTTCATTGTGCGGTTTTTTGAAAAACATTAATCCATTTATTTCATAACTTATATATTGCATCAATATATCTTATTTAGCGTTGTGTAAATAATGCGTATATGTACATTTAGTTCGTTAAACTACCAAATAATCTGCCTTATTACATTGTCAATTAAAATTTCGTGCATGAATGACAAGTTTCCATGGCAAACTTGTTAGTATAGGAATAAAATTGAGATTTTAACAATATTCTGATGAGTGATAACTAGGGTGGTGACGGATTCCCCGCGGGGACCATTTTAATTAGTTTTAAGTAGGGTGGCGGCGGGGTCCACGCTCCCCGCGGGGACCCCGTCCCCGTCCCCGTCCCCGCAGCCTTGTCCCCGCGGGGTCATGGGGACAAAATACACCCCTAAGAATGGGAAAATAGGGTGATAATGAACAAAAATTTTAGGATTCAGGGGGAAAATAAGGAAGAAGAAGATAAGTTTGACCAAAAAATCTATAATTTTCCTAGAGAAAATTTGTTAAAAGTTCGAAAAAATTTTCTCCAGCGGCCCCGTTTTAGTTAAGGTTAATGGAGGTCCTAATATTCAAAAAATATTCAATTGCCATCATTTATTTTTTAAAAAATTTTAGATTATTAAAAAAAATAAAAATCCTCAAATCTTATTTTCTTCATGTATTTATTTATGAACACTCCTGACCTTGGAACCATATCAATATACTGGATAAATGATTTTCTTAGAAAATGAGCGCTTATATACGGCAAATTAAGGAATTTAAATGAAAGCATTATATTCGAGTCAATGTTCAATTAACCGCGTCCAGTAAATATCAAAAGTACTGGTCAAAATCCCTCCACCCAATAGAAAAAAGTCAAAATTCCCGTGTCCGGTCATTTTTCGCGCCAGACTTTTGCGCGCCATTCGTCATAACTTGGTTCAAAACAAATCTAGAAAAGTGAATTTAATATCAAAAAATAAAGCAAAAAATAGCTACAAATTGAGCTTAACTCATCCAAAGGCGAAAATACACAGAATTTGACCAAAACCATCTATTTTGGCCATAACATTATTTCACAATGGACCAATTTAGATGAGAGTAGGCTTATTTTGTAGCAAATTTTTTTTCTCTATTTTTGATATCAAATTAGCTTCTCTAGGTTGTGTTTGAACCGAGCTATGAGTTATGACGAATGGCGCGCAAATGACAGGGATCCAAAATTCCACCGAACCAAAAAATATTTTCCTTAAAACAATATCAGAAAGGATAGTTGAAAAATTTTGAATATTTTTATCGATTCAAAAAGAAGAAAAATCAGATCCTTAATTAGTGAATGTGTATCAATTGATCAAAAGAACAAATCTTATTAATAATAATTATCAGGAAAAAAGATTGATGATAAAAAGAGAAAAAGAGAGAATTGATTGGGGCCAAAAGGGAAATAACGAAAACCCAAAGTCTTTTAAAAATCATCATAGATATAGGCCGATTCATAAATTACTTTCCTGTTTTCCTGACCGCATTCACTTTCCTAGCTGATCCGCGCCTAATCACCAGCGTCGAAGTCCTATATAATCAATTTTTAATATAAGCATCTTTTAAAGATGTAAAACCAAAAGTAATAAATATTTTAAAATAGTATTTTATTTCTATTTAATCCCCAAAATGATAATTTTTATACATTGAAAATTAATTGAAGATAAATTATAATTCTAATTTTTCTTTAAAACAAATTATCTCTATGATTATATAATTTAAAAAATTACATAGTCATAGCTAAACTATAACAAATTTCATTGGGTCTATATAAAAATTTTAAATATTTCAGAGAATTCTCGATTAACCAAAAAAACAGAGAAATCATGTAAATTTCGCCCAAAAATCGAATCATAGATATACCATATTTGGTCTAATTTAAGCATTGGACTTAAATTTTTCAACTATTAAATTTGAAATGTGGGCTTCAAATGGAGGAGGGGCTTAAATTTTTAAAACTCCCTTCCAGAAAGAGCAAGTTATACAAAAAAATCAATTTCTTGAATTTAAATATTAAAAATATAATTAGAGAGAGGTTTCTTAAACTTATAAGCTAAAAAAATAGAAATTTATATATTTTAGTTTAATTTTCTGATCATTAAAATTTATTCCTTTGTTTTTGGTCAAAAAACTTTTCACTTTCTTTTAAAGGAGGGGGAGGGGCTTAAATTGGAGAGGGGGCTAAATTATAGGGTAGGGGCTTAATTAGAGGATTTACGGTATACCTATACAGATATTGATGAATACCTCTTGAAATTATTTTGGTGGTACACGCAGCGAAAAAGGCGATGAACACGCCAAGGAGAAGCCAAAACCAGTGAAAAAATGGAGCAGGGAATCCTAAGAAAGTAGCGCAAAGCCAAAAGATGCCAAAAACGATGGGGCCGACAAGAAGCTAAAAATAAATAAATGAAAAAGTTAAAAAGGCAGCACAAACCATAGAATATCCAAAAAGCTCGACTCCAATAATGAGGAGCTAAATCAGAGAAAAGGGAGAATGAAAACTAGTGGTAGAGTAGTACAAACCAGGGATGTGATCGATATTCGATATTCGATTTTCGATATTCGATATTCGGTCATTTTTGGCACCGAATATTCGTTATGCGATATTCGATTTTTTTCAGACCCCTCGAATATTCGTTATTCGATATTCGATTTTTTGGCCCCAAAATCGAATAAAAATCGAATATTTTCATTAGGAAATTTTGATTTTTTGGCTCAAAAAATGATGAATTTTCTTTAGAAAACGACCTTAAATTTTTCATAATTTTCTCTGGCTACCGTCAATATAATGATATTTTTTGAAAATTTTCCCATGAATATGGGTCTAAATTCTCAAAATTTCTCCGGCGGCCCTTATCGGGACCGGCGGCACCTTATACCCTTAAAAAATTATTTCCTTAAAAAATCTAAATTAAATGAGTCACATTTCATAAAAAGGTCTAAAATTTAAAATTATTCGGGTTGCAACTCATTAATTAAATTGTTTTCTTTCTAGACAGCTTTCATAAATTTTAAATTTTGTTACCAACCTCACCTTCATAAAAATTTTCATCGATTCATTCTTCCTTTTTCTGGAATGGCCAGTTTTCGGAAAAATGTTTTTCTTGTTTACAAGAAAGAAGCCTACGAAAATTTTCTGATAAATCAGTTGTATTACAAAACGCTGAAAATTATAAAGATGTAAAATTTGATTGAATAATTTGAAAAATAATTAAAGATCTGTAAGAATTTTTACTAGATCGGTAGTCTTATAAAATTTTGAAAATTTTCAGTGAACTTGAAAAAAAGGTCTGTGAAAATTTGCATAAATCATGGGAATTGGGAACCTGGAAATCTCTTGTAACTCACAGTAATTTTATTTTTAGACCTCAACAATTTATTTTTAAAATACTTTGTATATAAATCTGTATACATGCTTGGATGTGGCTAAAAAGGATCCGAATTTGAAAAAAACAGCTCTAAAATGTATATCATTTTTTTGAGTTTCTAAAATTTCAAAAAAAAAAATTTCAAAAAATATTCGATATTCGATTTTTATTCGATATTCGGTCATTTTTGGCACCGAATATTCGTTATGCGATATTCGATTTTTTCGGACCCCTCGAAGGTTCGTTATTCGATATTCGATTTTTTTAGTCGGCGATCGATCACATCCCTGCTCACAATCAGTTCAGTTGCCCTTTTTGTTTGCCATCGTCCTGTTGATGTTGATGTCGTCTTTTATTGCTTTATACGGCGTTGAAGCAGGTTGAACAGCGTTTCAAAATCTGGAAATAGAAATTTTGCAACCTCCGAAAGCTTTTTTGGAGCCATACTTCCACATACGGCTAGTACATTAGGAAAAATCATCGATCTTTTGAAAATTTCGAACTTTTTATTCGAATTTGAAGATAGAGATAGAGCATAAAATTTCTTTTGTCTAGGGCTTAAAAATCAATATTTTCACATTCACAATGATAAACAATTGGGAATTCGAATCAATCGATAAATTTAAGTCAACCTAGGGGGTCCAAAATCTGGCACAAAATAGTGCAATGAAAAGTCCAACTACCTTATTCAGACCTATAAGAGGCGAAGACGTTGTCAATCCCTCGCCTTCTGTAATAAAAAGTAATAGGGCGATCAGACAGAGGGTGTCCATTTTTATTAATAAAATCTTTATAAACAAAAAAAGATGTCACTTTTTAAAAGAAAAAATTTAAACTCTCGCAAAATTTATTTAATATCTAAATTTAAAAATTATTTTTAAATTTTTTTAGCAAAATCCCTATCTATAAAGAATTATGAAATTTGGTAAAGGATCCAATAATGATGAAATTTTTATTCGCCCAAAAAATTTCAAATTTTTTGAAAATTCGAGGCCTTGGAAATTTTAGTTAAAATTAAATCTTTTTATTTTAAAAATATGACATTTGTAAAAAAATTACACCTCATTAGTCCAAACAAATACACATAATTTCTTTTTCAATTAAAAAAAATTTGAAAAAATTGTTTGGAGGAGCAGGGGGGGAGTGGTCGAACCGGAACTTTAGTTCCGGGTAGACCGGAAGTTCCAGGCCGGATTCGGTTCCGGTTCCATTTTATCCTAGTTAAAAATGCATCCCATAAGTATTCCATTAAATTTGACTTTATATTATGTAAAAACAAATTAAAAGTACAAAATATATGGGAACACGATCAAAAATCAAGACAAATAATTTTAGTTCGCACTTCAAAGGGACAAAAAAAGAATTTGAATTTTAAATTTCATAATGCAGATAATAATGTCCAATTTTAAATATGAAATCCCAAAGTATGCAGTCCGTATGATGTCCAATATTTTAAAATTAGAATAATAAAAATTGATGATTTTATTGAAAGATTCATATAAGAGGAAAGAAAACTCCATAAAAATTTAAGGAGTTGAAATTATTTTGTTTAATAAAACAACACATCAATTATATCTTCGGATTAAAAGAAAAACTTTAAAAATTATTAAAATAGATCATTTTAGTAAGAATCTACACTTTGAAGAGGTCTATAATAAAGCTCAGCGGATTGAAAATTTATGTTTATGATATTGAATAATTAAAAAATAATTAGGATTTTGAAATAAGCCTGATTCAATATCAATTGACAGCAATAGCTCAGAGGCGTACCGACCAGGGCTGGGCGAAACTCGAGTGTTACTCGAAACACGAAACTCGAACGAAACTCTGGTGTTACTCGAAACACGAAACTCGAAATTCGAAACGAAAAAAACTCGAAATTTCGCGAAACTCGAAACACGAAACTCGAAATTTTTGAAAAAAAAATTTTTTCAAATAAATTTAAAAAAGAAAATTGTTAACATTTTACCAAATAATCTGTATATGCTCCTGTAAAAAAAGCAAGATAAAGCATTACAGGATAAATCCGAACTTTAAATTTCAGATATTATATATTATGCTATTTTATATGATACGATTCTGTTCTTTAATTTTCAAAATTCTGTGTCCTGTATTAATTGTAGAGCCCGGACAGCGGCTTCTTCCTGGATCCAGATTTCTGGATTGAAACTGGGTAGGACCTGGATTCCGGATCCAGGATTTTAAAATCCAGAAAATCCAGAAATCCAGAAAATTCTGGATTTTCCAAAAATACCTGGATTCTGGACTACTGGATCTAGAAAATCCAGCTCTGGATCCTACTGGATCCAGAAAATCCAGGTCTGGATCCAGTCCAGGTCCGGGCTCTAATTAATTGCGTAGCCAAAAAAAATTCAGCGAGGAATTAGAGGAGGTAGTCCCGATGGCCTCGATAGATGCTGCTGGCGAAAATTTTGAACTTTTATCAAATTTTCTTAAGGAAATCGATTAAGTTTTTGTTGTGGAAAAAATTTTCGAAATATTTTTAAAAAATTTACGGGGACCCTTTTCTTTTTTTTTGCAATTTTTACAACAACGAAGCATGCTAAATTTTAAAAGAACACTTTGATGTTTGAGAATTTCAGACTTATGGAAATTCTTCAAGGCCTATATATAAAGATTTTCGAGTCCGGAAATTCTATTGGAGATATGGAAATTCTTAACTTTTGGAGATGTATAGTCCTTGGGGATATTTAGTATATTTTTGCATTGCGACATATTCCACTTCCGTGCTAAACATGGGAGTGGAAAAAACGAAATAGTATAGATGACAGATCGTTAGAAAAATAGTGCAGGAGAATCGTGTCGATAAAAAAATTTAAATCAAACCCCATTCTTAAGGGTGCATTTTCCCAGTCAAAAACCTCATTCTTAGGGGTGCATTTTACTCGAAATTTCGAGTAACAAAAAAAGCTCGAAATTTCGCTCGAAACACGAAACTCGAAATTTCGCCCAGCCCTGGTTTGTACTTTTGTAGATAATTCGTAATTTGCCGTTCATAACTCGGTTCAAAACAAAACCTACAGAAATGAATTTGGTGTCAAAAATTAGAGCAAACAATTGGCTACAAAATGAACAAAGCCCATTCGAATTTTTAGAAAATGAAAAAAGTTATGGCCCAATACTATGAATTTGGATAAAAATATTATTTTGGCCATAACTTTTTTCACAATGGATGAATTTGAATGGGCATAGGCTCATTTTTTATCTAATTTATACTCTATTTTTTGGTATCTAATAAACTTCTCTAAAGTTCGTTTAAACCGAGTTATAATCTGATCTGCAAATGTCGGGTCTGCAAAAGTCGATCCACGAACTCAGATGAGATTGGCCAAAAATTGAATAAATTAAAATAAAAATGGCAAAATATCTTAAAAAATCTAAATCATTCGCAACATAGAGCAACAATGTTCAGAAAAATTTTGTGCAAAAAATTTGACATATTTGAACATCAAAATAAAAAAAAAACAAATTTTATGCGACTAACAGATGACTTAGGTATGTGTTTAGCAACTTTGGTTAGACCATTTTCCACATGTCTACCGGCATGCCATGTATTGAAAGTCATTGTGCGCAAAATTAGTGACCGGGTTGATTGGTTTTTTCGATTTTTTAAAGATTTCTTTTCATAAAAATAATAAAAATTTCATAAAAAAGCCGAACCGACAAAAAAGTGCCTTAAAAAAGAAGTGCCTTACCGGACAAAATGCCTAAACTTACTATAATTTTTTGTTTTTATTCCTTTAATTCATTTATAAATAAAAAATATCTTGATGGAAGCTATAAAAAATTAAAAATAAAATTTTAAAAGGAATTGGAATATAAGTACATAATTTTCCCAGCTTTAACTCAGCCATTGTTTAGAAATTATGTATCTGATGAACAAGGCAAACATTTAATTGTAAATTAAACAACTTGTATACAAACTAAAATATCTTCATTATAAACCAATGTGTTAATTTCGAAATTAATTCAATGGAAATTTAACCCAACCAGGGTGACCATTTTACCAGGAAAACCTGGCATTTGCCAGGAAAAGGGGGTCCTTGCCAGGATTTTTCCAGGATTCCATTGGATGCCAGGAAAAGCCAGGATGTTAGCCTTTTCCTATATTTGCCTCAAAATGATCAATTTTCTTAAGAAAAAGACCATAATTTTTCAAAATTTTGCCCGGCGCTCCCTATCGGGACCGCCGGACCATCCAAAAATGAAAATTTAGTGAAAAATTTCGCCAAAAATTAAAATGATTCCCCCAAAAAAGTGACCATTTTCTGTAAGAAAATCGAGAAATTTTTCAAATTTTTTTCCCGGCGGCCCTTGTCGGGACCGTCGGCACCACCCC
>LDKF01003097.1:0-13715 GCA_001026735.1 Rotylenchulus reniformis | reverse complement strand
TGTGCAGGAGTGGAGGAGGAAAAACGGCAAATCAGGAGACCGAAAGAACGTTGGCAGCGTGGTCATCGGGACGGCCCTGAAATCACTCAACTCGACATCCCTGCTGAAAATCAAGGTCCGAATCAACAGCAAGCCAGTCAATTTTGTACTGGACTGTGGCGCCGAGGTCAATATCATCGATGAGGGGACCTATGCAAACATCGGCTGTCCACAAATCCAGAAGTGCACCGAAAAGGGCACATTGTTCGATGGCACCCAACGATCCTTCATCGGAAAAGGATCTGGCATATTCGAATTCAACGGGATCAGCGTTGAACACGACTTTTATATGGCCAAGAAGGGAGCATTTAACTTGCTGAGCATCCAAACAATGGACGCGTTCGGCTTGCTGGATGAAATGAAAAAGAAAATCAACGGGCAAATCCTGAATTTGTGCAGGACCGAGGTTGCTGAAAAAGGAAAACGGGTTGAAATCCCGAAGCACCCGGCAAAGGAGGAAGTCACTGATCATGTCAAAACCCTCCAGCGACAATTCCCAGCAGTTTTTGCGAAGGAATTGGGACACTGCACCAAAGTAAAAGCGCACTTATCGTTGAAAGCTGATGTCCAACCCATCTACCGAAAAGCAAGGCCAGTCCCCTACAATGCCAGAGAGGTTGTGGAGAAGGAGCTGGACCGGCTAGAAGGCTCGGGTGTCATCAAGCCGATCGAGCATACGGAGTGGGCCGCGCCGATTTGATTGTCGCGCGCTTATGCATCGATTATTCAACAGGACTGAATGATGCGTTGCAGGATCACCAGCATCCGCTTCCATTGCCCGACGACATCTTTGCCTCGTTGAATGGAGTCAAATGTTTCTCCCAAATCGACCTAAGAGACGCGTATCTGCAGGTAGAGCTGGACGCAGATTCGAAAAAGCTGTGCTCCATTGCGACCCACCGAGGGAATTTCGAGTTGCAAAGGCTGCCCTTCGGAGTGAAAACAGCACCCGTCTTCCAGTCAATAATGGATCAAATGCTCGCAGGGTTGGAGTTCGCAACTGCCTACCTGGACGATGTGATTGTGGTCAGCAAGAGTGCTGAAGAGCACCAAGAACACCTGAAAGAAGTGTTCAAACGATTCGACAAATGGGGATTCCGGGTGAAGGCGGAGAAATGCTCATTCTTCCAAGATCAAATCAAGTATCTCGGACAGATAATCGACAAGAATGGACGCCGACCGGATCCTAAAAAGATCACAGCGATCAATGAGATGCCGCCTCCCACCGACATTCCTACACTTCGATCCTTCCTGGGAATGGTGAATCATTACCAGCAGTTCGTCAAAAACATGAGGTTCATCCGGAAGCAGCTGGACGACTTACTCAAAAAGGACAGTGCATGGAATTGGGACGACAATTGCCAAAGAGCATTCAAAAAAACCAAGGAAATTTTGGCATCCAATCTACTCCTCACTCACTACGATCCGAAGCAGGAGATCATCGTTGCTGCTGATGCATCCGAAATGGGCATTGGAGCAGTGATTTCCCACAGTTTCCCCGACGGCTCAATCAAATCCATTGCACATGCATCCTCTACCCTTACTCCGGCCGAACGAAACTACTCACAAATTGAAAAGGAATGCCTAGCACTGATCTTTGCAGTCCAGAAATTTCATAAAATGATCTACGGACGCAAATTCACCCTGCAGACGGATCACAAACCCTTATTGGCCATCTTTGGGAGTAAGAAAGGGATTCGGCAGACAAGTGTAAACCGACTTCTGCGGTGGTCACTGATACTTCTTGCATATGATTTTCGGATTGAATATGTCAACACCAACAATTTTGGACAGGCAGATGTGCTCTCCCGACTCATCTCCAAGGACAACGACCCAGAAGAGCGAGTGATCGCATCCATCGGAACCGAGTCTGAAATGGAGAATGTGGTGGTTGCGACTATTCAAAATCTTCCAGTGAAGTTTCAGAACATTGCAGATGCCGTCAGAGAGGACGAAACCATCCAAAAAGTGATCCAATACACAACGGATCATTGGCCGAATAAAAAGGCCATGGCTTCGGAAAATGATGAAATCCGCCTTTTCCATCGACGAAAAGACGAGTTATCCGTCATCAAAGAATGCCTGATGTACGGCGAAAGGGTCGTGATCCCTGAAAATTTAAGGTCAAAAATTCTCAAGCAGTTCCACAAAGGCCATCCGGGAATCAAGCGGATGAAGCAGCTTGCCCGGCAACACATCTACTGGCCGAAGATGGATACAGAAATTGAGGATTTGGTCAGAAATTGTGACTCCTGCCAACTCTCAGCCAAAGCGCCAGTGAAAACTGAGCTCCGCTCTTGGCCAAAAGCGACGAAACCGTGGCAGAGAGTACACATCGACTACGCAGGACCATTCTACGGCAAGGAATACTTGATAGTGGTTGATGCACATTCAAAGTACCCGGAAGTTTTTGAAATGGCGACCAAGTCGACGGCAGCGACCATTGGGAAGCTGAGGTACTTGTTCAGCCGACATGGACTGCCAGAAGTGATCGTCAGTGACAACGGAACGCAATTCACTAGCAGTGAATTTGCCAGGTTCATAGATGTCAACGGCGTTGCTCACTTGTTTTCCGCGCCATACAATCCGATGTCAAATGGCCAGGCGGAGCGTTTTGTCGATACGTTCAAAAGAACTTTCAAAAAGCTAAAAGGGGAGGGAGCGCCGAGTTCGGAAATTATCGAAACATTCTTGGTCACTTATCGGACCACCCCAAATGACTTGCTCCCGGAGTGCAAAACCCCTGCAGAAATTTTCCTTGGACGAAAAGTCAGGACGACCTTAGATTTGTTGAGCCCTCCGCTGGCGCAACCGACAGAACGGGATGAAGACATTGAACTGCGATTCAACCGACGGTTCGGGACGAAACCGCGGGACTTCGGCCTTGGAGACAAAGTTTTCGCTCGACACCGGATTTCACAGAGTTAGCGCTCTGGAAGCATCGCAAAGCAGACCGGAGTGATCTACGATGTGAGCTTCGCTGATGGGACCAGTGGCCGATTTCATGCCAACCAGCTCCGGCCTCGACAAACCGCCGGTCATGCCGAAGATCACCTGGAAATCTTCCACGAAGTGTTCAATCTACCGAGACCACCAATGGCACCAGAAGCAGTCGAGGAAATCCCTGTTGCACCCGGGAGGCTCAACCACGTTTGGGACCACTAGAGGGACTATGGGATCCGAACCAAAACGCAAACGAAGACCAGGACCGGGGACTGGATGATCAACAGAATAGGGAGCAGAGACGGTATCCTAGACGAGAAAGAAGACCACCGGCCCGGTTCAGTCCTTCGTGAACTGACATCCTAAAAGGGGAGGTGTTCGGGGCATTGCCGCCGAGTTTGAATGTGGATTTGGCGATCCGTCGATCGATATTGGATTTAATGACATCCAAATAATTTCCTTCCATTCCCATTTCCCCATTCATTCATTTTCACCATTTTTACTCATTTCCCCGAACATCCATAATATTGTTCTCCCTTTTATTTAGGTCCCCTCTTATTATACAATTATTCTTATTGTACTGCTTGGACTTCTTTCAATAAACTTTGGACTATAAGGTCTTTATTGATTGAACAGACCCAACAGTTGTATAAAAATAGAGGTATTTGTTGATAAAGGCTATTATTATTTTTAAATTAATCAACCAACGTTGTATAAATATGATTGGTTGAAAATTGAATTTATTTTTATAAATAAGATGCATTTATTATTAATATTTATCAGTTCCAAACGTTATAGAACTATGGAACCCAAAAATTAATTTATAAAAATAAATTAATAAATCAATTTATATTTTAAATATAAAAATAAAAGTTTTTTATCAAAAGTTATTTAAAAAATATTTTATCCATAACAATCATAATTCATCCTTTTCACATGATCATTATAAAATATCTAACATTAGTGAATGAAAATAATAATAAAATATCCTTAAAATAATAATTAAAAAATTAATAACTTATAAACTCCATAATAAAAAATTCAAAATCGTGCCATCTATGCACAAAAATCCTTTTTTTGTCATCCATTCTTAACTGATAACATTATTTGAATCATCAAATTATACATTCTTACCTCTATTATAAAATAAATTTCAAAAGACATATTGTTAATTTTGTCAAGATCGAAATAAAACTGATTTTTTAATGACGGATGAAAAGTAAATAAGAATTATTTTTTTTAAGTCAAAAAAATTTAAATCAAATTAAGTCATTTAATTAAAAATTTTAAAGAGTTATAAGCTCAAATGCTTTACTATTCATTAACAATGACTAACATCTCAAAATGGCACAGTGGTCTCAGACTTATTTGTAATTTAGGAGTGACATGCTGTCAGCACTATTAAATTCCGTAACCGTAATAGTGTGGGCCAACGGCGTTGCGGACAAATTGCATTGATTCTAGCGACAACTTTTGTGGTATATTTTTCAAAAATTTCAGCCGAGGCCACCTAGTATTGTCCTAGTTACTTAGGGTAGCTCATCATATAAAAATATCTATCAAAATTTTTTTTAACAAATTTTGTAGATTGTTATAAATTTTAATAAAAATAGTCTTATCAAATTCATTGATATTTTTTTAAAATATATTATATAATTTAGTTTATGAAAAAATAAGAATAAAATAATTTTATTTAAAAATATATTAATTTTAAAAAATTATACTTAAAGATCATATGTGATTAATTTCAAAAAACTGTTCTAAGGATACCATACTCTAAACTTAGTCCAACTCTAAATTTAGTGAGCCCCAAAGCTGATGGCGATCCAGCGTCTGAAATAAACGGAAGCGAGGGCACGGGCTGTCAACCGGGAATTGAGATAATTTAATTTTATTTTGTAATAAATAGAGTATATAATAGAAAAAATTAATTAAAAATAAAACAGAAATAACCGATAAGAAAAAAATAAATTTTAAAGTGATATTATTAAATTTTATTCAATTTTATCAAAAAAAATCACCATAATTAAAATTTTTTAAAACAACAAAAAATGAGACTAGATTGAAAGTTAAAATTATAAAAGGTGAATTCCTAATAATATTTTTGATAAAAAAGTTAATTTTATATTATTTGCTAAAGGATTTTAAATTAAATGGAATAAAGTTTGTTAATTTATCCTTTTTTTAAATGGTTATAAATTAAAAAATTTGATATAATTTTATATTAATAAAATCAATAATCGTGCTGAAATGCGAATTAAACATATCACATTTAAATAAATAAATTCCTAGCAAGGTTCTATATGTATTAGTTACATTAAAAAGTATTTAATTAAAAATATAATTTATAATAAATCATTTCATCGAGTGTCTATCTTAAATCCTATTTTAAATGGTAAAATATTTACAATAATTAAACTATTATTGTTCTACAATGAAATTGAAGGCCACCCATTTTACCATCACCAAGAGTCGCTAAATGATTAAGGAAAACCCAATGGGGATAAAGAATTTAAAAAAATTAATTAATGCAATTTTCATCTCGATTCTACATATATTGACAATAACAAAATTATAATTTCTATACCTTTTATTTCGAAAAATATATATTATTATCAATTAGTTAACTTAGAATAATTAATATTAATTATATCAACATTATATATATCAACATTAATTATATCATCAAATAAAAATCATTAATTATCTTGTTTAATAACTTTATACAATAATTATTTTTTTAATAACTTTATACAATATTTATCCAAGATGGATAAAAATGATTTGCATATGTGATAAAAAACTAATATAGTGGATATAGAGATATAAAGTAGAACCATATAGAACTAGTTTCCCGATCACGAATTATTCAGAGAAAAAGAATAATAATTCCAATATGAGAATTAATAAATATCATTAATATATCTATTTTAAAAACCAATAGAAAATCAAAATTATTAAATATTCTTATTGTATATAAATAAAATTAAAAATTACTTTTAAATATAAATTAGTGAAACCATAAGAAGTAAATGAAACTAAATTAAGTTTTTAAGAAAATATAAATATTGGTTTTGATCATAAACAAATTTAAATAATAATTTAATTTGTTAAAAGGCACGGTAGAAACAATGACAACGTATAAAGTATTGGTAGCTAAATAATTTTTGAGCTTTCAATACTCATTTATATTATATTGGAAAACAAAAATATTAGAATAAATTTCATTTTTTAATAATAATAATTTACCATATGTTAATAAAAAAAGAATATCAATTAAATATTCGTGATCATTAAACGATATTAGATTAATGAATAATAATTTGTGATTAATTATTTATTATTTTTCGAGATAGTTTTCCAAAAAATCTTTTGTCATATTTTTATAAAAAAAAATTCTTTGGTCATTGGCTTTTTCTAATGCAAAAAAAATCAAGTCTGACGAAATCTGTTACAATTTTGCATAGAATAAGCGGGACTTTGAACTATTTTTATACATTTTCTTTGGTACGGAGGAATAATATCAAGAAATTTTTCTTTAGTATCCATTTCATAAAGTTATATAAAGTCTTTTACAACGTTATATTAAATAAATAAAATTTAGATTTAATATAAAAAGATAAATGATCTATCTTATAATAGAAAGAACGATCTAATTTAATATTGCTGAAAAAAAAGAAATGACAGACCTCAAAAAAAAATTTGGCGAGCAAATCGGATTGGAATGGATTTTTATTTTTTAACTACTGCAGGAACTCCCGCGTGCAATCCAAACCAAATTTTGATGAATTTACGCCTTACTCCTAGTAAGATTCAACACGAAAAATAATTAAGCAATTAAAATTTTATAAAATATAGAATATTAATGAAGTAATTAATTTAAATATATAATAAGAAAGAAAATTCAAATAAATAAGACTACTAAAATAAATTATAATAGTAGATAAACCATAAAATTGATAAAATATTTTAAAGGAAAAAAATCAATAAAAAATATGAAACAAAATTCTAAAAATGGAAAGATCATTATTTTCGCTTATTATAAAAGATTGAATTAAAAAATATTATTTTTGAAAAATAAAATCAAAAAATTGAATTTAAAAAGCTGTTATTTTTAAAATATAAAATATAGTAAGTTAAAATTAGCAATTTTTTCTAATATTTAAAAACAACAATTTTTTTTTGTTAATTTTAATAGTGTGAAGACATGAACTTATACCAAGTACTCGGATTGGGATTGATCGTAAGTAAATAATTCGAAAATAAATAATTTTTAGAACCATATAACTTTAAAAAATATATATAATATAAAATTCAAAACTTTTTATCTGTTTGGTTAATAAAATATAATTTTATATTTTATTAATAATTATTGATCTTAAATAATAATTTTTATTAAATAATTTTTACTAAATTTATTTGAAAATCCAAAAAAATCTAAAGAAATTTAAAAATATAATAAGAAATAAAAATGAATAAATAAAATTATTTTTAACACTAAACTTCAATGAAAATTATATTATTATCAAATCAATTACTACAATGACTACATTCAAGCGGTTCACATTTTCCAATTTTTTTATCTCGTGTTTGCTCCCGAAACGGCTGTTTTTACCTTTGAATTAAAAAGGCTCTTCGCTATATAAAACATACAACTTTTGAAGTTAATAATTTTCTTGTGTTATAGTTACGTTGTAATTCTTTTAGAAATGCCATCAAAGAGAGAATTAAGCGAGAACAGCGTAGTGAATACAATCTTAAGCGTGATAAAAATGATCCCGCAAAACAATGCTTCGTCTAATACTTACACTATTTAATTCGACCAAAATAACTCTGAAAAATATAATGAAACGATAATGAAATATTTGAAAAGAATTTCAGCTATATTACCATATTTAAAGTTAAATTTTTATAATCTGCATTTTTGAAATAAAGAATTATTACTGATGATTATACAGAATTCATTTCTTAATTATAAATAATATAATCAATAAAAAGTAATGATCTATGAATTGAGACCAGAATAATTGACACTTTAGTTATTAATAAATGTTTATTATTAAAAAATATCTAAAATATCAATGAATTTTATAAGACTATTTTTCATCTAATATTTATTTATTTATTATATTATTATTTGTAATCATTATGGCACACCCTTCGGCAAAATAGGAGCCATCTACGGATCGTAAAACAATATTTAAATAATGAAAAATTATAAATCCAAAAAAACTAAAACTGATAGATCTAAATAATTATATTTAATAATGAGTTTAACAATTTTTAAATTAATTTTCAATAATATTGAATATAAAAATAATTTAATAATTAATTGATTTTTTAATAGTTAATTGATTTTTTAATTTTTATATTGAATATGAAAATAATTTAATAAGTAATTGATTTTTTATATCCAATATTTATGGCTCCATAAAAAGAATTAAATATTTAATTTTCTTAATATTCCTTTGCCTTAATAACTGATTGAAAAACAAAATAAAAAAATGACAAACTGAAAAGAAAATTGAAGAAATAATCTATCTAATTATCTATTGCATATTGAGGTAAAGAAATAAATGAAGAATTAAAAATTAGATTTATATTTTATTATTATTTTTATTTTGAAATGATAATAAACAAAACAGAATAAATAATTTTTATAAGGTTAAATATAATTAAAATATTAAAATTTCCATAAAAAAATTCTTTGAAAAAAATTTCTACCTCAAGAAGAAATAGAATCATCTGTGTAAAATAATTAATTAAAAATAATAAATATTACAATTAAATAATAAAAATTAAATAATTAATAATTTTATTATCTCACCTCAAAGATATACCTCAAAAAACTCTGGTTTAAAATATAATTATAAATACATAATTAATATATATTAATTTTAAAATAGATCTAAATTACTACTTTAAAATCTCTTATTTCTTATTTGATACACAAAATTTCATCTCATTATGCATTTGTAAAAACTAAAAATATTAACAAATGCAATAATGTTCTGTTATGGTTAAATTTAATTAAAAACTAAATAGCAAGAACAACAAAGAATGATTATTTATACATCATTATGAATAGTCGATTGTATTTAAAGATATTATATTAGAAAGGTAGGAATTAGAATTGCAAAAATTTTATTTTTAAATTATTTAATATATTACCTATTTACTCATGAGTTGTATAAATAAAAAATAAAAAAAAACAAAATTAAAAATAAATAATTACAACAATATAAACTTATTAATCGAAAATAATTAGATTAATTTTTTTTTGAAATTTTATATTATAAAAATACAAAATTTAGTAGTTATTTACGATTAATAATTTGAACTTATTGAAAATTTATAATTTAGAAAACAAAAAAATAATAATAAAGAAATAATAAATAAATTGGAAATGTATTTTAAATAAATGTTACATAGAATTTATCAAAGAATTTTACTTAGTTTGCGTTGCAAAATTATTTCCATTTTTTTGATTAAGCAATAAATAATGCATAATATAATTTATATTTAATTAAATTGCAAGGATTTTAAAATATATTTTAATGCAATAAATTAAAATTTTTTTTATAAAAACAACCTATAAAAACAATTTTATTAGATTTTAGAAGTATAATTTATAATTTTTTTATCTTGAGGGAAATAGATTATTTATAGGTATTAAAAAAATTTTATTTATAAGAAATATTCTATATTATACATTGTAATATAAATTATGCGAAAAAGGTGTATTATTAGAAAAATAATAATATAAAAAAATTTTGTTGATTAAAATCATATATAAATAACAAAATAGTTTGAATTTAATAAACTCGTCTATACTTAGGGTGTAAAATAAGTTTTGAGCCCTCTTCATAGAAGGCATTTTAAAAATTCATAACTATGCTATTTTTCAACCGATTCTTTTACTCTCTTTTTTATATAGTAGGCCAATATATCCTCTTTCAATTTTATAAGAAAAATTAATTATAATTTCTTTTAAAATTTATTATGATTTTTAGCGCAAACACCCCTAAAACTGACATTTGAGCGCAATTATTCTATGGCTTCTAGATGGATCTTCCACCAAGATGGGAAAAAGAAAACTATAGCAAAAGATAGTCCAAAGCATCTTTGTTAATGAGGCTTAAAAGGATTTTATAAAAATTCATGAATTGAGTAAATAGGAGGTCTCCAAAACCCCTAAAATTAGGGTATTTTTTGGCAACAAAATGGAAATCTCAGCTGTGAGCTTTTTTCAAATAAACAAATCATTAGCATTTAATTTATTATGCCAAATTAGGTAAAATACATGAAAAATTCAATTCTATTTGCTCAATTTTGTCTTTTTTCAAAGGGAATAAGTTATTGGGAGATTCGCTCTAAACCGAGTTTTCAAGAAAATATCCCGAAAAAAACTGATCATTTAAGTTGGAAGCTCATTTTTGGCAAAAATATTCCTTAGATTATGCCTTATCACAATACCATTTAATTTGGTTCTTTAGCTGTTTCTATTGTGGAGAAAAATCTTGTCCAATTTGAACATGTCAAAAATGACCTTAATTTGTATTTTGCTTCTAAATCCTCTAAATATTGCGCCCAGATCATTTATTTTTTGTACAATAAATAACAACATATTATTGGTCATAATGGTGGATTGTCCAATGATTAGTTAGTTTAAATTAATTTTTTATAAATTATTTTTCTCAATTCATTGAGCAGGGCTCAAAACTTATGTAAAACCCTAAGTAAATTGCGTTAATCCAAAACTATTTTATTCTTTATTATCATCTTTTCTTATTTGAAATAAATAATTAACACCGATTAAATTTATAAATAGATAACTAAAATAAATTAATATAAACTTTAGTCTTTACTAAAAAAGAAATATTTTATGGAATATTAATATTAAAAATATAGAAGAAATATGATCTTCTATCAAAAACCATATATAATATAATTTAGAATAATAATTCATCAGTTAGTGGTTCAATTTGCATCAAGGTGACTTAATAATAACCATTAAAAATTAATTTTTTAAAAATCTAAAAATATTTATTAACTGCAAAAAATTTTGGTAAGCCTCCAAAAGTTGTTACTTAAAAGAATAATACATATAAAAGTTATATTAACGATGAAATTAAATACTTAGTAAAGTAAAATATTCTAAAAATAAATTATAAAAAATATAGGCATTAAAATTTTAAATTTATTTTATTAACATTTATCTATAATATATTATAACATATATTTATAAATAAATATAATAACAAAAGTAAAATTAGAATATTCACTAATATATCACATCTATTTGTGCACCAATTGTCCCACACTGTCTGAATTTTTTGAAAAATCCGATTTTTTTGAAAAAGCCCTTTTTTGAAAAAATCGTGATCATTTATTGAAAAATTAACCTATCCCGATAATGAAAATTTTCTATAAAAATTGATTTTTTTAAATAAAAAGCAAGAAAATTTAATATTAATTTTTTGTTAAATTTTTTCCTTTTAATTCATCAAAATTCATCATGTTATTTTAATTCATTCGGTAACAATTTTTTCTTGCAAGCTTTATTGAAAAGAAGATTGATATAAATTTTTATTCAGAAACTAATCTAATTAAATTTACATAAAAAATTAAATTTTGTATATTAAATTTATATGATCAAAATCCAGAGTCATAAAAATGAGCTGAAATAAAATTTTTGAATTATTTTTAATTATTCTAACTGATGGAAATAATGATTGGAAATTTACTGTAAAAAGTTAGCCAAAACCAATGAAATAATAAATCAAAAATATAAAAAAATTGAAATTATATTAAATAAAGAAAATCTAAATACATATAAACATTTTTATAGGTTACAGTAATGACAACAACGTAATTACATGTATAAAATCATCCGAAATATTGATATCATAAATTCAAATCATAAAAATATTTGAGATATAAAACTATACTTTTACCTTTTTAGTGGAACGATCACATTAAAAATCTTCTATAATGTCCAGAAACATTTTTTTAATAAAAATAAAAATTAAAAAATTAATTTTTTTCGAAATAAAATTAACCTCATAGTTATTTAAAAATACCCATGGCACGACATTAACATTTTAACCACATTTAGTAGGAGACTTCAAGAAAAATGGTGAAAAATTCAACTTTATCACAATGTTTTGGCGTATTTACTATATGAATTTTATATAAAGCTTAAAAATAAAGCTTAATTAAAAACTTTAATAATTAGTACCATAATGATATATTCGATATATCTACAAATATTTTTCAAGCAAAGCATAAAAATTAAATAAATTATAATAAATTAATAAAAAAAAAATATTTAAAAAATAATATATATTGCTTCTATTTCTATTCTTCAGTTTCACATTGATATATTCTCATAGATCATTACCAATTATATCTATAAATCAATAAATTAAAAAATGAAATAAAATCAATTTTTAAATTTCATTACCATTATATACACATTATTGTTGTCGCCAAAGGGCGACGAGACTAAAAGGGAGGGGAATGATGACAAGAGCTCTCCCCATCGTCGGTTGATCAGCTTTGGATCCCTTCTTTATTCCCCTTCCCCCGTCCATCTCTAATTTGTCTTTTCACCACTTTTTTCTCGCCCTACTGATCAAGGCTTATTTGTCAATCCTTGGCTTCTTGTCAATCTTTATTTTTATTTGATGCTTGAGATGGGTCCTGTTAAGTTTATTAGTTTATTTTTAAAAATCGTTAAATTATTTTTTAAATTCCAAACTTTTATTGGATATTTATCAGACCAGTTTTTATTATTAAAGAAAGTTAGTAAAAAAAATAATAAACTTCAAAAATTAAACATAATTTTTATTTTCTTAAAAATAATATAAAACGGTGATAAATTGACATTAAGAATTATTTACAAAAATTCTATTATATTAGATTTATATAAAAGCATCAACAATGGTATTTCGGCGGTGTTGAAAGTGAAACAGGGAACATAATAGGAATGGAAATTAAAATTTATAAAAAACAAAGTGTGTAGAAAAAGTTTATCAAAATTCAATCAAGTGAAGTTAACAAAAAATATAGGTGAAAATTATATAGAAATTGATAAATAATTGTATTTTTAATAAAAATTATAAAATTATTTAAAAAATATAAAAATTATTTAATAGCCTATAAAATAGTTAAAAATAAGATACTTATTATAAAAATTAAATGAAATATTTAAAATTGTTGTTTAATAATAAATCATTTAATAATAACGTAATAATAAAAAATTGTTTGAAATAAATATACAAATTTATATGAAGAAAAATTAAATTTAGTAAAATTTTTTGGGAATTTTTAAAGCTTAATTATTATATATTCTCATAAAGCATGGTTCTTATATGCAAATTTGAATTACAATACAAATTGAATTTTTTCCTCTCAAAAGAAAGAGTTAGAATAGAACACACCTTCGGGACTTGAAAAAGCAGATTGACCATTCTTAATAATCATTTTTAAATAACTGAAATATTGGGTCTTATGTAAGTGAAAAATATTATGCAATATATAATTAAAATTATTATTGAATCGATTAATATAAATTAATTCCAATATTATTAAAATTTAACTAATTAATGTCCATTTTAAATGGAGACATTAAGTAAAAAAATATTAAAAATAAAATTAATAATTATTAATCCTAAAAAAATATTTATAAATTTAATATATGTAAATAATAAAAATGAATTTAAAAATTA
>LDKF01003095.1:1052-20886 GCA_001026735.1 Rotylenchulus reniformis | reverse complement strand
ATAAATATGTATAATATTTAAAAAATATTTTTTATGAATTACATTTTTGTCATTTTTAATTGCCAATTTTTCTATATCATAAATTTATTCATCATATGACTAGCATTTTTCAGATGAAAAATTCGGGTCTTTTAATAAATTATTTTGAATTTATAAAAAATTAATTTAATTAAAGAAATTATTTAAATTATTTGATATTATTTTGCTATAATATCTAATCAACTAATCATATAAAATAATAAAGTAAACAAATTAACAATAATAAGAAAATATTTCTTTTTAATTTTGGTTTCTGAATTGGCATTCGATTGGATTTTGAATCAATTAAAATCAATCTTCGAATTGGGTCACTTTTTTAAATTTTTTCTGAATGAAACCATTTTTCTTTTTTGGCATTCAACGGGTAGACTGTACGGTGCGGGTGGTGATTGGGTTTTCCATGCCTTGGGACAGTCGCCAAGAGGGAGTATGCCTTGGGACCTGTCACCAGGAAGGTCTATTTAGAATCATAGTAGTAACAATTATTCCATTAAATTTTTACTTTTTTAATTGATGATTTGTTTATTGGCTAGATTAATGAAAAAATTTAATGTTATATTAGTGCTTAAACAAAATTACAATTAATCAATTGGTTAATATTGGTTAAAAAATTGTTATTATTTTAAATAATCAATAAAATGTTATTATTTTTATTATCCTGACTTTAACTGTTTAGATCATTTTGGTCAATTTATATAATTAAATTTAATATATTGAACTGAATTATCTCAATTATTATTAAAAAAATAAGTTATACTCTTTTTATTATTTTCCATATTTATTTAAAATATTGGAGCTAAAATTTTAATATTAATATCATTTTTAATATCATTTATATAACTTTATTTAGCGATATTTATGTATTTTTAAATACTTTTATGTGGTCTAGAAGATGATATGTCTAATGTTTAAAATCAAATATTTTATTTCGGTATTTTTGTGTATATTATTAATTTAATGATTCAATATAAAATATCAACATTATAATATTAGAATTGAATTTATTTTTTGTAAATGGTATTCACATTTTATTTTAAAATATTGATTAGCATTGTTATTATGTAGCTCGAAAGCCAAAAGAAGAAAATTTAAGAAAATTTAGTTATATAAAATTTTGTTTAATAATTTATTATTTTTTTATTCAATATGTATATTATAAGTTAATTAATATTTTCTTTTTAAATAAAATAGTTTTAATTAAAAAATTAATTTTTATTTATATTAATTGATTTTTATACAAATTTATTTTAATTTATTTTTTTAATCACATGACAATGATAATGTAGCTAAAAAGATTTGCTTTTCCAGTATTTTAGTGTTTAAAACAAAAATAAATATATTATTTCAATTGATTGTAGAGAGTTCCAACATTTTTTTAATTTGTTACTAATCAGTAGTTACTAAGTAAAATTATTATTTTTTAATTTCATTAGAAATAAAATCATTTCTCTATGCATTTGTTTATACAACAGTTAATTTTTAAAAAAATTAATATAGAGATGTTTTTGCAATAGGTAAATTAGAAAATAATTTATTAAAATTTCATACAATAACTTATCGTTTCTAATAAAAATTTCAGATGAAAAGTACATAATTTTTATCATCATATGTTGTGAAATTTTGTTAGATTATTTTATTAAATTTAATTATTTATTTAAGAAACTCATTTGTAATTCTAAAATTTAATTATTAAAATTATAATTTTTTTATTATTTAACTTTTCTTGATTATTTTTTTTCTCAGATGAATCATTTATAAAAAATTATAGTTAATTTATAAATATATCTTATAATGTTTATAATAATTAATTATCACAAATTGAAACATAATAAATTAAACTATTTCGAATTTATAAAAAATTAACGAAATTTTATATTATTCTTAATAAATTATTTATAAAATAAATATTTTTTTTGGCTTTCAAAAAGATTTTATCCAAAAAAGTTTTTTCAATTTTCTATATTTTATTGAATTGGACGATGAATTCTTTTTAATTTTAATAAAAAAATATAAATTTTATTTACATTAAATAATGATATATAATTAATTTTTATCTCTTTTATTTTTTACTTTTATTATTTAAAAATATGGTTTTAATATTTTACATTATTCAAGAAATTTAATATAATTTGCCTTTTTCAACAATTTCACTTTTTTTTTATCATATATTGATTTTATATTTATCAAAATTTCACCTTGTTTGAAAATATTATAAACATATAAAATGTAATATTCGCACTCAGTACTTTTCTTTCGATTATGTATTATTAGTTATTTATAACGTTTCAATTATAATGATATTTCTATTTTAAATTAAAATTTAAATAAATTATATATTGAAAATTGGCATATGTTTGAGATTACTATTTGTATTTATATATTTTGAACATCTTTTCTAATCTTTTCCATAAGAGAAATCATTTTTATCTTCATTTTTGTACGTTTTTCACCTTAGATGTCCACCGTGAACCGCGTCGGAATTGTATACTTCGCATTCTATAATAGAGATTAAAGAAAATGTGAATTTGATTTTTTTGATTTTATATCTCACCATATAAGATAAAACAACACAAACTTTATTTAAATATTTAATTTTAAAATTAAAAAAATTAACTATTAAATATTTAACAAAGAATTTTATTCGAATTCATTAATATTCTAAATATAACAAAAACATATAAAGAAGTTTTGTAAATTATCTGCTTAAATAATAAAATAAGCTGAAAGGTGGAATTTATCATATATTTATTAAGGTTATAATTTTCTTAGATGTTTTAATTAAATATTAAAAAGTTTATAAATATAATTTCCGCCTCAAACTTCGCGATACAAATTTCGTGACCTATTCCGACCGCGATTTCTTCAACCTCTACCTTATTCTCCCATCGTATTTCTGTTTATCTTGCTCCAATTTACCCATTCGCTTCCGGATAGCATTAGCCAGTTTCCGAAGCATTATAGTGGGTGCAACGCGTTGAGCTTTCAAGTATTTAGTTTGATTTTTTATTTCTTTATATATTTATCATTTATTTTAGAAATTATTTATTCAATTATTTTTATATGTTATTCCATTACGTGAATTTAATTGCGATTATTATTTCTAATTTAATTATATTATATATATATTTTTATAAAAATGTATATAAATACCTTTTTATAATATTATTTATAGTACACAGGGATTCCGAAAAGTATATATAAAGAAAAAATTTAAAATAATATATTTTTAATTTCAACAAATTTAATTTGAAAAATAAAATTAAAGATAATTAAAAACATTAATTAAGATTTATAATTTTTATAAAAAAGCCATTTTTACAAGAAAAGCTGAAGACAAAAATGGCCGACATTTTCATCAAATGTTTGGACAATTAGTACATGATTATTGCAGAATATCCATTTTGTAGTAATTAATTATAAACATTTTTTTTTGGATACCTACTATTATATATTAGAATAATAAGATTAATTTTTTAGATTATTTATATTAATAAAAATATTTTTTACTATAATATTATCTATTAAATAAATATTTTTTCCAAAAATAAATTAAATTTCTACATATTTCATCATTAAATTTCCACATATATTCATCTTTGATTAAAATTTTCTGATAAATTAAGTTAAAATAAAATTTATAAAAATTATATTATAAATAAATTTCTTTAATAATTAAGGCTCTAATGATTAACTCTAGATAATTTAGTATATGATGGCTGATTCATTATAACAGTATTCAAAGTATTAAAATATTAAAAATATATGTTGAGCTTTACCCGACTTTGATAAGGCTTTGGTAATTGGATTATTACTCGATCAAATCCCTTTTCATTTACCCTTTTCGTTATTAATAATTATTTTCTTTTATTGTGATTTATAAAACATTAAATAAATTCTGCATTAGCTTAATGCTATTTTTAATTAGTTGTATTTCCGGTTGTGATTAATGTAGTTCATAGGAACTATAGAATTTATAAGCTTTTTATTGACTGAATTTAAATTTGAAATATTTTATTAAAAATCGTATATCGATCAAGTTTTTAATTTTCCTAATTATTATTTTATAAATTATTATTTTTGTGAATTTAAAGATTTTTTAATGCAATTTATTGACATTATATTTGATTTTAATTTTTAAAATGTTTTTCTTTAATTAAGAAATTTTATATCTCATTTCATTTAGTATTTGATTCAGAAATCGGATTTGTTGCCAAGATTCATGGGTCGGACATTAATTTTGTGCCCAACTATCCAGGATAAAAGTCCTATTATTTTTATATTTTATTTATTAGTACATTTGAGATAATAAATTGCTGTTTTTATAATAGAAATTTAAATTAAAAAATTTTTATATTCCAATTTATAATTGAGTCATTCGAAATCTATATCATGGTCCATTTTGATTTATAAAATTTATTTTATTTTATCCATAATCGAAGTTTTAATAAATTAATTAGAAATTCAAATTAATATATCCATATATATTTTTCAAATTTTAATTACATGATAATCTTCTTCTAATTATTAAAATAATAACTTTCGGTTACCTTTTTAAAAAAATTTAACTTATTAACTAAAAAATCATTAAAAATAATTGCAATTTGTTTAAATTTGGGTTTTTTTATTTCAATAATTTTTTCTCCTTAATATGCTAAAAAAATTTAATATGAAAATTCATTCATAAATACTAACTGTATTTAGTTGAGTCATCTTAATTTAGTTTTTAAATATTAAGAGTTTGTTCAATTTAATTAGAAAATTTTCATAATGATTAAAATTTTTGGATGCAACTAAATCATAACTTCTTTTTCTGTAATAATTCATTATTAAATATTATTTATTTATAATATATTTTTTTCTGAATATTTTTGGAATTTTGAATTTTTATTACAGATATTTTACTTCATTTAGAAATTTTATTCAAGGAGAGATTAATTAACTTTTAAATTTAAAATTAAAAATATATTAAATCCTTCAACATAATACTCAACAATCAAACAGATAATTGGTAAATCATTATTTAATATTCATAAGTAAATTTTTTAATTTATAGTCATATATGTATTTTCATAAAGGATAAATTATTTTAAAGTCAAATTTAAAAAAATTATATATAAATATTTTAAAAATATATAATGTGTTTAATAATGTTTTTCAGTTCTACATTCCAAAATTTTATTCGTCTTAGCTGTATAACAATGCTAACTAAAGTTAGATTTGCTAAATAAGCTTATCTGTAAGCAAACATTTTTATGCCATTAATGACAAATAATTACGAATCCTAAAACAAGTTCTATTTGTTGTTAAGAAAAACCAAATTAATAATATAATTGAAAAATCAATTTATGTATTTTATTACATCGTTAATTGAATTTTAACATTAAATGTTTAATTTAATAGATTTTTTGATATTATAAATTAAATTATATTCATATTATCTAAAATTTTTATCACTAATAATTATATCCATATATAAGTTATAAATATTGCAATCCTTAATTTTGAAGCATATAAACCGTGTTTATTACTTCAGTTTAATCGTTATAAAAGAAATCAACATCAAATTTAATTCAAAAAAATATTTGTTAGAATTTTTTAATCAAAAATTTCGTAAACAAAGAAAATTTTTTATATTAAAATTTAACAATGATATAAATTATTTTTTCGATCAGTTAAATATTTAAAATACTCATATGACTTATTGCTCATTAATTCAACGAATTACTTCAACAATGTTTGTCAAGGTAGGAGAAAAATTGCTTTAATGATTTGAATACTTCATAATACTAGTATAATTCATAATAATTCATAGAATTTATGGATTTATAGAATTCAGTCAGATATTATTTAATTCATAGTAATATGTTATTAATTTAATCACCAGCAAGCATACTCAAAATGAATCCATTATTTCTGATGATCCATGCCATGAAATTCTTACTATATAATTTCTAACTTGTATTAATTGATAAACTTTTTATATTAACAAAGAGAAGGGAAAATATTTTATTTTATTATTTAGGATACTGAAATTATTTATATATTTGGAATAATATTTAGCATAAGGTAATAAAAAAGTTAAACAGCATTCTTAAAACAAATTTTATTTTTATCTAATTTTAATATTTTAATCTACAATATTCAAAAGTCACTTTTAAAAAATTACTCATTATTCTCCGAACTGTTTAATATATATCTTATTTGTTCTATAAAGTTATTTTTTGCCATTAACTAAAATACAAGTTTTATTAGTAAATATAAATAGTTTATTTTTATTATAAAACTTTTTTATTCATCATAATCATAAACTATATTTATAATTATATTTTAGTCTTTTTTATTTAAATTTATGCTAATAATTGATTGCTTTATTTTTTTAAATCAATGATTCAACTAAAACTATTAACTTTTTTAAATTAAATATTTTTTTGTAAAATTTAATAATTGAGAAACATTGTATTTTTCTATTATTTGCCAATTTTGCAAGTTACTTGGAAAAAACTTGCTCCAACTTCATTCTAAAAATTTTTTAAACAATTAACGCTAAGCTCCTTGACATTGAGCGCAATTTATTATAAACTGGATAAAAATGAAACTAAATAACTACTATATATCCTTCATTTTTTACTTTAAAATAAATTTTACGTTTTAATATTTTTCAAAAAATTTCTTATAATTAAATATTTAACAAGAATTTTTATAATTTTTTTTCAATCAAGTTGGATAAGAAAAGTACAATAATTTATATTAATAATTTCTAATAAATAATTTTTTAATTTTGATGACAATATCTAACAATAAACTTCCTTATTTTTGAAATGATAAAAAATATTATTTATTTTCAGATCAGCTATTTCTTTGAGTATTCTTTAATACATATATTAATTTTATATTTTATTCAAATAAATTATCTAAGATTTTAATCTTATTTGAGTAAATATATGAATAAATAATATTTATGCGATTTTTTTTCGCATAATATAGTTAATATTATTTTATTGATTACTCGTTAATTGTATTCAATTTTAGGTTAAACTTTCATAAATGAATTATTTAGCTCTTCTTCAAGAAAGAGGTATGTTATTTCTTTGGGGATCATGTATTCATTATATTTTATCTATTCTATTGGTTAACCTTTAATATATTGTTTATTAAATCAATTTAAAAAATATAAATTAATCATTAGGAAATAATGTTATAGTAAATTTAGATTTTTAAGATAATTTTATTTAGAATTTAGTTAAAAAAAATTTTATTAAAAATCATTTTAGAAATTTTTTTTTCCACTATATAATTGACCATATATTTATCAAATCAAAAATTATATTTTTGTAATATTTCATATTTCAAAATTCAATAATTTTTTTGTTAATTAATGTGCGAGTTGAGAAAAATGCGCTGTTTTGCCACAACACACAGAAGACATATCGTCTCTGGAGAAAACTTTAAAAATTTTAAAAGATAAATAAAGATTTATTTATATACTTAGGGTGTGCAATAAGTTTTGAGCCCTCCTCGCATTTTTAATGAAAACATTTTTTTAAAAATCAAATTAAATAGAATCAATCCTCTAAATATCCAGCATTATAATCGAATATATATTAACTCTTTATTAGCAAAAGACCAGGCTATTAACTTTAAAATCTGTAGACTTTTGAAGCAAAAAACAATTTGAATCCAATTTTGACATGGTCTAATTGGACCAAGGTTTTCACTACAATATAAAGTGCTAGAGAGCCAAATCTAATGGAATTCTGATAGAGCATTATTTGAAGAATATTCAGGATAAAAAAGAGGCTTCCAGCTTAGCTCGTCAATTTTTTATAGAGGCTCTTTTTAAGCGTCGATTTTGAGCCACTCGGCCAAAAATGTAACCCACGGAGAAATTAACAAGAACAGATCAGGAGAATCGAATTTTTGAGTTATATGACCTAATTTGGCCTAAAATTATTGAAAAATAATGGTTTGTTTCATTAAGAAAGCCTCACAGTTGAAATTTCAATTTTACTCCCCGAAAATGGACTAATTTTTAGGGGGTTTTGACGACCTCCCACAACCTTTGTTTGAAATTACTGAAATATTTCTTTAATATATCTTAAAAGAGGGTATTTTATTCTATATTATTCCGCAGATTTTGTTTTTCCATCTTAGCGGAATGGTTCAGTTTGAGACCATTCAAAATTTCTGCTTGAATGTCATTTTTAGACACATTTATGATAAAAATCATAAAAAAAATTTATTAAGGATTTGAATTTTTTTCCTAATAATTATGAAAGAGGACATTTTGGCCTACAATCTAAAAAAAGATCACGAGAATTGATGGTGAAATAACAAAGTTATGAATTTTTTAATATAAAACTATAAGGAGGGCTCAAAACTTATTGCACACCCTAAGTATAATTTATATTTTTTAAACAATATTTTTTTATATATTAATTTGTTAAATAATGAAATAAATATATACAAAAACACGGAACAGCATCAGTGATGTATCCTTTGTGTAAATTGGTATCCTTTGATTTGGATCTATTGTTGAGCGTAAATTTAAGAAAAGTTTCTTAATTATCTACCTGCATTCATCGCGAGTTTGTATTTCGGACGTCCATTCCACGACATTTTCATGTGCCTAATATTAATATGGATGTTTATTTATTTTCCTTTTTTAGTTTTTTAATTAGTTCTTCTTCCTATGTTTAATATAGTTGTTTATTTATTTTGCATTTTTTAAATTTTTCTGTTTTTTAATTAGTTCTTTATGTTATCTACAAAGTATTTGTTGTGTCGTCAACAAATGAATAATAAAATATCAATAAATAAATAATAAGTTTATTTTCCAAATAATAATCCAATAAGTCGCAAGGAATAAATAATAATTTTATTATCAGAGCGAAGTGAATAAGTAAGGGAGGGGAGTGGGGGAAATCACTAAAATACAAATGGTCAAAATATCCTAAATCATCATCATAACGCCAAGCGTCATTTGGATCACTGACGAGTGACCCAACACCTCCCTTCTCAAGTCAAGGCTTCGGGGTGCCGTAGCTGTAGGACTTACCTGTGGCGTCCGGCTGGAAGATCCTCCGCGGTTTCGGGTCCCGTCGAGTTCTGCGTGGTTGCGGTGGCGTGGCGACTGGAGTGCGATAATTCGTCAACGGAGTTCTGGGACTCCGTGGTTCTGGATTCTGAGGTGGTTCGACCACCTGCGGACGTGCGGGTTCCACGACGGGGTCCTCCTCCAGCGGGTAGCGCCTATGCAGCTGGTTGGCGTGCCGATGAACTCGCCTGCCGAGCACGGGGACGAAAACGCGGTATGTCGGCGACCTCTGCACACGCTCCGCGATGGTGCCTTCGAGCCAATGGGCCTTACCAAGTTGGTAGTTCAGCACCAACACGGGATCGCCGGGCAGAAATTCCACTTCCTTGGCTCCGTGTTTCCTCTCGAATTGTTGCGACATCCCCTCGGTGTAGGACATTTTTGCCTGCTGAAGACGAGCCTTGTCCACAGGAGTATCCAGCAGTTGTCCTTTGGGGTGGACAAGCGATATTTTGGTGCGAAGTCGGCGTCCGAAGAACAATTGATCCGGTGAATAGCCGTTCAACGAGCCATTTGGTGTGGTCCGGTATGCCAAAAGCATTTTCTCAATCCAATCCTTCCCTTCTCCGCTGCCCTTCTTCATCGCCCTCTTGAACGTATCCACGAAGCGTTCGGCCTGGCCGTTGCTTTGGGGGTAGAATGGAGGGGTGAAGATGTGTTTGATGCCAAATTCTTGGCAAAATGCTGCAAATTCGGCTGAACGGAATTGTGCCCCATTGTCGGAGACGATTTCCTGAGGGGTCCCGAGTCGGTAAATAATGGATCGGAGGACTGAAATTGTCGCTTTGGCTGTAATTGTGCTCATCCGGTAGACTTCAGGCCACTTCGAGTAGGCGTCAACCATGATAAAATATGAATGTCCATCGGGGCAGGGACCAGCAAAGTCGATGTGAACCCTTTGGAACACATCACTAGTTACTGTTCAAGGCTGGAGTGGGGCCTTGGGTGGACATTTCTGAGCACTCTGGCATTCTATGCACTGGCGGACGATCTTTTCGACATCGGAATCGAGACCAGGCCAGTAGACATGCTCACGCGCAATGGCTTTCATGCGCACAATTCCTGGGTGTGCCATGTGGAGTGCCTTCAGGATGCGACTTCGGAGGGAACTGGGAATGATCATACGAGTTTCGTAGATCAAACAGCCCTCGATTTCTAGGATGGAATCTCGCTTCGGATGAAATGGGACGAGATCAGGGTCCGAACACTTGTTTGGCCATCCCTTGTTGGCTTTCTCCTGCACTTTACGTCGTCCTTTGGAGTTGCCTCAGCAACCTCTTGGGCTGTCACTGGGAGTTGCTCCACTGTTGATTGGAGGACCGTGTTGATGTAGCAATCTGTCTCCGTACAGATGTTTGCTATGAGGATGTCCTCTTCGGGTCGTGGGTAATTTGCAACGAGTCTTGACAAGACATCTGCTTTGCCAAATGATGCCGTGTTGATGTATTTAATATCGAACTCGTAGTTCGAGAGTATCAATGCCCAGCGTTGGAGACGGCTTGCGGCATAAATGGGAATGCCTTTTTGGAGCCGAAGATCGCAAGGAGGGGCTTGTGATCCGTGAGCAGAGAAAATTTCCGACCGAAGAGCATTCGGTGAAATTTCTGGACTGCGAACACAAGGGCGAGTGCTTCTTTCTCGATTTGGCTATAGTTCTGCTGGGCCGGGGTGAGAGTGCATGAAGCATGCTCGATGACTTTCTCCGATTTGTCCGGGAAGACGTGGCTGATTGTTGCACCAATTCCGTCTTTTGAGGCATCTGCTGCTACAACGATGGGTAATTTGGGGTCGTAGTGGGTCAGCAATAAATCGGAAAGCATGATTTCCTTGGCTTTTTCGAAAGCTTCTTGCTGCTTTTCGCTCCAATCCCATTTGGTGTCCTTCTTCAGGAGTTCGTCCAAGGGTGCGCGGATCTCCCGCATCGGTTTGACGAACCTCCCATAATAGTTCAAAGCACCGAGGAATGAGCGCAGAGTGGACACGTCGTGTGGAGGGGGCATTTTGCGGATCGCTTCTGAGCGCGATGGGTCCGGACGGATGCCTTTGGACGACACGATGTGACCCAAGAAGAGCAGTTCGGGTTGTAGGAACTTGCACTTTTCCAATCGGTTCCGAAGACCATATTCTCGAATTCGGGCGAACAGCTGGAACAGAGCTGACACATGCTCGTCCAGTGTTTTGGATGCCACAATTCCATCATCAAGGTAGGCAATGGCGCCAGGAATTCCGGCCACTATTTGGTCCATCAAATGCTGAAAGATCGACGGTGCCGATTTCACGCCAAATGGGAGACGATGGCACTGGAATAAGCCGCGGTGTGTGTTAATCCCACAAATTTTCTTAGATTCATCGTCCAATTCCATCTGCAAATACGCGTCGCGCAGATCAAGGCTGGTGAAAAATGCAGCGCCGTTGACGGCAACATAGATGTCTTCAGGCCTAGGCAATGGGTGCCGGTTCAGCTCGAGCGCATTATTCAGACCGGTGGAAAAATCGATGCACACACGGGTTTTTCCATATTTCTTCTTGACGGCCAAAATTGGGGCGGCCCAATGGCTGTATTCGATGGGTTTGATGGCCCCGATCTGCAAGAGGCGGTCCAATTCGGTGATCACAGCTTCCAGGGGGGACTGGACGTGCTTTGCAGAAGACGGGTTGAGCCCCGGGTTTCAATATCAGATTTGCCTTGAGTTTGGTACAATGCCCGAGTTCGGAGTCGAAAACTTCCGGAAATTCCATTTGGAGGGCCTCCGTGAGCGATGCTACATCCGTGACAGGATGTGCAACTCGTGGGATCGATGCTAATTGGACGTTGGCACGTGATTTGGGGTGCATGATCTCTGATGGGATGATTTCCAAGGCTTCAACCCATGGCAGACCAAAAAGATCGTGTTTCACGACGTCGCTGACATATCCGATCACTTCCTTGGGTGGATTGTCCCGGTAGCTGACGGTGCATTTGAACATGTCTTTGATCGGAAATGTCACTTCGCTGCAATTCCTGGTTTCAATGTCGGAGACAGCGCGGGTTTGCCAAGCTTGCACCATGTTCGGGTGGTGAAAATTGTTGCTTGGGCTCCGGTGTCGATATTCATCAGGCTTCGATGCCATTGATCAGGAATGGGAGCTTCCACCAGCGTCCAGGTGTTGCACCGACAACCATGCAGTGGGTCTGGTCGGCTTCAACGGTGTGGAGAGCTCGGTCCTTTCCTTGGGATCGGTTTGATTTGCCTTGTAGGCAGACCTTGGCGATATGTCCCTGCATATTGCATTTGAGGCAGGTTGCTTCCTTGAAGTTGCAATCCGATCGCCAATGGTCGGTACCTCCACAGGAACCACATGGATGTGTTGGAGGACCCCGGGTTGCCTTGGTTTTTGCCGCTGGGGTTGTGATTTTGGGTTTGGCGAGTTGGGGTTCCGTGGTTTTCCCGTGAATTTTTGTGGTTTGCCCTTTTCCTTCCATTGTTGGGGTCGAGCCGGGATGGCATTGGTAGAGGTTGGAGGTGAGGAAAGGGAGAGGGCGCTATCTTTCACCAGTTGGATAGTCCTCAATTCCTCGCCAATTTTGTTCAGTGTGACCTGTATGCCACTTTTCCTCGCCTCCTCCATCATTTTTAGACATTTCTGGCGGAGGTCATGGTGCTCATCCCGGAGAGCGATCACCAAAATGATGCATTTCAGCTGTTCTTTGGTGAGGCTGAGGTCGGCATTCTCGCAGGAAGCATTAATGTGGGCGATTAGCGAAGCGATGTCCAGGTGGGGCTGCTGACGAATTTTAAAGCACTCATAGCGGCGGACAAACAGCGATCGTGTCTCCGCGAACAATCCGTAAGCTTCGCCAGGGTGTCAGCCCAATTGGCTTGGTCGGGTGCCGTGGGACTCATGCTGTCGCGGTACAAATTGTACTCTTCATCCCCAAGTTTTCCGAGCAGCAGGCGGACCTTGGATGCTGCCGGAAGCGAACTGCCGTCCTCCTCGAACAGCTTACCAAACCGTTGGAACCATTGCTCAAAGGTGACTCCATTCTCAGGGTCGTACTGGAATTTGGATATGCGGGAGTCCAATGAAGCGGCCAGTGAAGCAGCAGAAGCAGCTCCGCCGCCTTGTGCTCCATTGGGACCAAAACTTGGGCCAGTACAGTGTTGAGGATCTGCTGGAGTTGGTCTGCATTCAATGCCATAATGGGTAGGACCGATGATTTCACTTGCACCTAGCAAGACTTTTGACGAAGTGCTCTGGTAGCGCCTAGCTACACTATCACCAGCGCCTAGCTGGGGAGCACTGATGGATGAAAAAGCAGGGAGCCTTAAAATCTGCTGGTGCGATGTGCTCAAGTCGGTGGAGCACAATCGATGGGTCGAGTGGAAAATCCTAAACTTTCCAGAAAAAGAGAAAAAAATCTCAAATTTTTCGAAGAACTGCAAGTCCGATTGATCTTCTCTGGTTGGGTGAAGATCGGCTGCTGACTGCGCCAAATTTGTTGTGTCGTCAACAACTGAATAATAAAATATCAATAAATAAATAATAAGTTTATTTTCCAAATAATAATCCAATAAGTCGCAAGGAATAATAATAATAATAATTTTATTATCAGAGCGAAGTGAATAAGTAAGGGAGGGGAGTGAGGGAAATCACTAAAATACAAATGGTCAAAATATCCTAAATCATCATCATAACGCCAAGCGTCATTTGGATCACTGACGAGTGACCCAACAGTATTTATTTTTAATTATTTAATTTTTATAATGATTATTTATAATTACCTACCTGTATTCATCGTGAGAATTCTAAATTCTTGTTATTATTGTTTTTAACTTGGAGTATTTTATAAGTTTTGCTTTAATTTTCGAATATTTTTTTTATTTTTAAGATTTTTATATTTAATTTTAATTAATTATTAATTTAATTATTATATTTTAAATATTAACTATTTATAATTCTTATTATATATTGATATTATCACATAATCACATAATCAGAAATTTTTCAATATTCAATATTAGTAATAATTCTATTCCTTTATGAATTTATTTTTAATTAATTTATATTATCACGAAGCAAACAGCCAGGCATGCTGCGCATGGGGGGTATTATCCAGGTTTATGCCATCAAAAGCTATCCATGGAATTTATAATTATCATAATGTTTATAAGCAATTAATTTAATGTTTTTATTTTAATGTCACTAATTAATTTAAAATTTTTAAGTGATTTTTAAAGTCTAGTTAACCATGGATCTGGTTATTTAGAGATTAGAAAATATGGTTATATATATTTTTTATCATCTTTAAAAAATATTAGTCTAAATATGATTTGATTACCTCCTTTATTATCGTTGGATAATTATTTTTATATGATTTAATTTCTTTATTATTGTTAGTTTTTTAAAAACATAGAAGAATTCTAATGAAATGCTCATTGCGCATGTATAATTTTATTTAAGAATTCTTTAGGCAAATATTATTTTGCTGCATCTATTTTTACTTTATATATAAAGGGGCATATAACCTAATTTATTTGAAATAAAAATAAATCTTATGTATATTTATATTCATTTATTGATTAATTTGTTATCTTTTATTGCGAAATTTATTTGTTTGGATGTATATAATTTATTTACAAAGCATATATATGATATTAATAATTGCAACTAAAAACAGTAGCATACTTAGTAGTTGATGGGCAGAAATAAATAATAATGTGAATTAATGGATGGAGAAAGAATACAGTTTTTCCAAAAGAATCGATAGGGAATAATTTGAAGAGAAGATGAGAAAAAGATGGATGGGAATGGAATTGTAAAAAAACAAGAACAGAGCTGAGCGACATTTGGCAGATTCGTTATCATGAAAAATCAATCTCTTGTCAAAATAGTGCTCTATCTGAATACCTTTGGAATTTGTCCTCTAGCCCTTTCTAGTATTGATAAAAACTTGGTCCAATATGACCATGTCAAAAATGACCACTGGTTATATTTAGCCTAAAAACTACCCCGAATTTTAAGAAAGGGGCATTGATCTTTTGTGTGAAAATTGGGAACTTATCATCGATCATAATATGGATATTTCGAAAATTGATTATATTCTATTTGCTTTTTAAATAATTATTTTTATATCATATGTGAAAGAGGGACAGAACTTATGTTACACCCTAAGTAAAAAGTGCAAATAAGGGCGAAAGTAAAAAAGTGCAATTAAGATTGAAGTGGTGCAAAGGAGGCCGGTTGAGCGGTTACTACTAAATGACTAAAACGACAAAACGACTAAAAAAATAAAAATATTAATTAATAAAATTAATTAATAAAGAATGAATAATAATAAAAAATAAATCATTTAAATGTATTAGAAAAAATATTTTATTGATTATCCCACATAGAAAATTTTCGAAATATGATAAAAAAAATTCAGGAATTCAATATTACTGCGGAAAAATCGAAAATAAAATATGATTGAAAATGTCCGCGGAATAAGCATATTCATAGCTTTTAATTTAAATATATTCATAAGAGTCAAAAAATAAAAAAGGGTCAAAAAATTAAGAATAAGTTTTTTGAAAATTTTTTTCCAATTTTTTCTACCAAATTATTTAGGCCTTAAGGGCCTGAATCAATGGAATGTAGCATTTTGACGATTTTTTATTTTGAAAATTCATTCAGAAGGTCAAGAATCTGTATAAAAATCCTGTGAATTAAAAGTTATTGCTCTTGGGATTATTGAATTTCCTGTATTTTTTTTACCATATTTCGAATCTCATCAGATTTTAAGGGGGAAAAAATAAATGCAGTTAATATAATTTTTTTGTGTTGAAAACAGAGATTCGAAAATTTTCTATATGGGATAATCAATAAAATATTTTTCTAATATATTCAAATAATCATTCTTTATTAATTAATTTTATTTTTATTAATATTTTTTTAGTCGTTCTGTCACTTTAGTCATTTAGTAGTAACCGCTCAACCGGCCTCCTTTGCACCAATACAATCTTAATTGCACTTTTTTACTTTCGCCCTTATTTGCACTTTTTACTAACGACCCAGCACGGTCCCTGTCTAGTCCCGCCGGCGGAAGAAGTAGTAGGAACATTGATAGCTACCGAGCTACTGTAATTGATCGAAATGTATAACATTATAAGCTTAAAATTACTTCGGAAATAGATAGTTAATAGCGAAAGGGTACTAATAGATTGTCAAATTTTTTTCATTTACCAAGTAATTTTTAATTATGCATTTTCTGGGGATGTTAGAAGTGCTGAAGGCAATGATTATCTCGAAATTAAAAAATTCTAAACCGAAAGTTGAAAATCAGTCTCTAGGGATAATTTTTATTCTAATACAATAACACTCTCGACATTAAAAATTAAAAAATGCTAAATTTTGGAAAAAATGAAAGCCCAATTCGGTTTTTTTTTGCATTCTGCTTGAAATTTTTCCAAAAAAACGGCAAGGTAGATAAAGAAGCCAACTTGAGAAATAAATATTTGCTATATAAAACATGTTAATAAATTAGTCTTTTTTTCTAAACCAACCCGATGTATCTTTCATTGACCAATGTTCCATACCTAATTTGATTCAGCCACTTTTTGATATTTCCATAGAATATATTCATTTCTTGTGCAATTTCCGCCCTTGCGCTTTATGTCCACTGACGATCTCTCAATCGTTGATTATATTCTTGAACAATGTCAAATATAAATCTTAACAAAGATTATAAGGTTTTAAAAATAAGATAGTGAAAATAAGAGAATAAACACAAATTCTGCGAAAAAAGGAGAATGTGAAAAGGAGACAATAGAAAATAGGACAGTAAAGATAGATTTAAAAAAAATGAAAATTCATATTCCTATATTTTTAATTTTAAGCTAAAAAATTCATTGGAGAAAACAATACCTGTAACTTATTTATGTTATTTAGAAGTGACAATAGTATAAGTAATTTGGTATAAATAAGCATTAAAATAAATTTCAGGTTAGCAGAATGATTTTTTAAATTTTTAGATGTTAAAGGAATAAATGAATTTCAGGATTTTAACATAATTTTTCAATAAATTAGACTATATATTACATTGGCTTTTATTTTAATTTCAAAAGAATTAGTAATAAATTCAAATTTATTTAAAATCAAGAATAATTAAAAATTCTTTCAAAATAATTGAATTTTAGATAAAAATGACCTTCCAGCCTGCTGAGTAACATGACCAGCTGTCCATGTAATATAGTAATAATAAAAATATAATATTCGTTAACCAACTTGTATCGGTTTCAATGTTGTTGTTCTCCCGCTTAAAGCGTGAACTTTGAAATGATGACCCTCTGGAAGAGCTTTCTTAAAAAAATGGAAAAAAAATTCAATGAAATTTGGTCGAAAAATTTTATAAAAAAAATTATTCAGGATTATAACCTTAATAAATGATCAGAACCAAATGTCGAAATGGAACCATCAAAATGATATAGCAAGAGCAGTAGTAGAAAAATAAAAGACATATTTTTATAATAATTATAGATTTTAGATTAACCACTTGCTTTCAAAAATGAGAAAATTGGAAAATCTGGGCATAATTTATGGGCGGCTGGAGATAAAAATTTTATAAATTTTATGCTTTTAATCGGTCTAAAGAAAGTGCCAGACATTTGGCCATAATATTTTGAATTTATTTTTTTTTTCATTTTTTAAGAGGAACTTCTGATAGAGTTTTGAAAAAAGCAGCAGTGAAAAGATTTTGATTAAAGATTTTTTTGAACTTGAATATGTCTTCGGGTTCTGACGCTTCGGGTTTGGGAATTATTTTGATGAAATTCATGTAAAAATACAAAACATACAGAAGCAAATATGTTTTATGAAAATTGGAAAAAATTCATTTGGAAAACATAAGGGAATTCTTATCACAATTAATAGCACTTTAGTTGGATTTTTTGCAAATCTTAATTTTCTCTTTTTAAATTTTTTTAATTTAAAAGTATTTTTTTATCATAATATTAAAATGATTTGATTTGTAGATTTGATTTTTTAGATTAAATTATATTTTCAAATATTGTTCAGCATTTTTCATTTAATTATATAATTGATATATCACCATTTATAGCTTTTTTATTATATTATCTAGAATTCGTTTTGTCCATGTTTATGGAAAAAGCAAAAATAAAAATATTTATAAGATAAAATAATATATTATCAGGATTTCATTATAAACATGTTGTCAGTAATAGAAAAAGCTATTAATGAGTACAGAAAAATACACATTTATGGAAATCGAGGCAATTTAAAAAAATTAAATTTGGTATCCGAGTTGATTTAACAAAAATAATATGACAAAATAAATGTTTACCAATGCAAGTTAAAAAATTAAAGCGGTGTCTGAAATTTAAAAAACTTTGTTATCGTTGCAAAATGTTGGGAAAAATCCAATTTATGCAATAATTTAGCGTTACATATATTTATCATCATCATTTATTGGGTGGTTCACTTTGTCCATTTTTCACTTCCTCACTCATCAAGCCGGAATCATCGCTGAAAAATCAATTTTCGGGATTTCTGATATGTATGTCATCATTCTGAGATTTTCACCTCGCAAGCATGCTTGCAGGCGGCCAGTGAAAAGAATTGGTTGTCGTTGCCGCCACTACCAGACCACCAAAATTGCTTAAATTGACAAATTTCGGCGCCAAATTTAAATTTGAAATGATTGAACTTGCCTTGCACTTTCCCTCCGATTTGGCATACCACCAGCGACGCAGATGCCAGTGCCCGTTGCCAACAACCTTGGGCAGATTGCAACGCTAAAATTGAAATATTGGCATTTTGTCCAACTTATTAGTTCAAATTTACTCTCTGTTTCCCGGGCTTGTCCCGGGCATCGACTCCAGCAGTCAAAGCCGCAATCAACACAACCAGAACCAGGACAATGCTCGCCAGTTTTACCATTTTGTCGGATTCAAATTCGATTTTTTATTGAAATTTAAGGGATTTCTGAGGAAAAATGCTTTTTTCTGCTTCTCTGGTGAGATTTTGGGACCTACTTATATACGACAATTGAAGAGCCACATTTCATTGTTTCATGAAATCAAATTTTTCTGGTACCAATTAGTAAGCTTTTATTATTCCTTCACCCACACATTTTGGACGCATTATTCATCCATAAAATATTATTTTTAATTCCTGACCAAAAAGCGAGTTTTAAATTTTTAAATTTTTTTCATGTTGGTATCTTTGTCATTGGTCATTTTCAACTAATTTCTCACTTATTTGTAGGGAAAGATACGTGGGTGATTGCTTACTAATTGAACATAAAAAAATTAAAATAATACATGGAAGAAGAGATTGGGCCATAGATTTTAGTCTTATAATTGCTGTATTTAAGAGGATAGCCAGAGTTCTCGGAAGCATCAAAAAAGAATTTTCTCAAAAAATCCTTAAATTTCAACAAAAAATAATTTTTTTTGATCCAACAAAATGGTCAAACTGGTGAGCATTGTCCTGTGTCTGGTGGTGTTGATTGCTGCGGGTTTGACTGCTGGCATTGATGCCCGTGATAAGCCCGGGAAACAGCGGGTAAATTTGAACTAATAAGTTGGACAAAATGCCAAAATTAATTTTAGCGTTGCAATCTGCCCAAATCCGTGGGGAACGGACGCCGGCACCTGCGTCGCTGGTGGTACGCCAAGTCTGAGGGAAAGTGCAAGGTAAGTCCAAGTCCATCCCTCTCAAATT
>LDKF01003094.1:0-23026 GCA_001026735.1 Rotylenchulus reniformis | reverse complement strand
TCTACTGGAACTGTTGGAGCTGCTGACGGGCGAAGAGCAGAGTGAAATGAAAGTGAGATCAGTGACGCTAGACCACGAGACGACAGGCAAAATGAACGCCGAGCGATTCAAGGCCATGTCTAAGAAGGTGGCAGAAGGAGGTCATGACTCCATTAAGGTCAACAAAAATGTAAATTTTGTCATCTCGAAAAACAAGAAGGAAATCGCATCGGTGCCTATGGAAAAAACTGTATCCCCCTCCATCAACAAGGGTGTACTTACCGGGCAAAATATTGTACCATTCGGCTATTCTAAGTGCTGGTATTGTGATCAGAAGGGGTTTTCCTATTGTATTTGTCTCGACCGCACCAAAAGACCTAAAATCATTGTACCCCCACAAGATGAATTGTATCTGCCTTTCCATCCCAATGAATTTCCCGATTTTCTTCGCAAATGGAATGCACCTTTCTCGTATTCTTTATGAAAATCCTCTCCATTTTTTTGTATAATTATTTATCTATTTATTCTAAAATAATTCCACAATAATTCATTATTTATTCTGCAATAATTCGATAATAATTCGACTACAATTCAACATTAATTCACTAATAATTCAACAATTATTCACCATTTCTTTTCATCGATTATTTGGAAAAAATAAAAATGGAAAAAATATTTTTGGAAAAAAAATCAACTGGAAGGGAAGGGGAGAGAGGGATGAGGAAGGAGAATGCAAAGTGAGAGAGAGAAAGGGTGGGAAGAAGCAAAATGCAGTGCCGGAGGGAGGGGAGGGGTGGTCAGGTGATCATCACCTGCATTGCCTGTGGCGGCGGTGCCGCCATGATCGCATCTACATTCTTCTCTTCTCCATCCTTCGCCTCTTCTTGCTCCTTTGCAGTTTCTTCTCTGATCGGCGGGATCTTCGGAGAGGGGCTCTTCATGATATGACTGCATTTTCGGGCCTTTGGTGGTGGAGGGGAGAGGGTACGGCCGAAAACGTAGTTTCCCGGCAATGGCTTTGCAATGATGGTGCCCTTGAAATTGGGGATGGGTACAACTGCAGGATCCTCCATCACCAATGGGATGGGGATGGACTTGTATCGGGTGCTGAAAAGGAAGGAAAATGCAAATTTCCATTAGATCAGAGGATCACTTACCGCACTAGGACAATGGAACCATTTTCGATCTGCTTCTCCGCATCCTGATCAAATCCGATGAAAAAGGGTCTATGCAAACGAGGACTCTTGATCTTCATGCCCTTTGCATTCACTTCCGCCAAATCGAACTGAAAAAAGGATTATTTTGTAACTATTTGCATATTTTTCAAAAAATTTGCAAACCTGTATTTCTCGGCTATGGCAAGTTTGACAGGGGCCTTGCTGGTCCCAATGTACCAGCCTGGTTGCAGTCAGACGATGACTATCGATGGTCAAACCCTTGGCGAAGACTGCAAATTCCATCTCCGGCTTCGGAGGTGCTGCTTTCTTGGGTTTTTGGGGTGGACGAGGAGCCATGATTGTAGAAGTAGAGCAAAATGATGGTGAGAAGCAGGAGAGCAGTGAATGCGAACAGGAGATGATCAGATCCAAAGGGTGTATGCAGACGATTGGGAGGAGGTGGAGGGGCCTGCGATCTGGAAGCTGGATGCCGCTGGCGTGTGTCCGACTGCAGTGAGGGTAGGGGAGGTGCGTGCACTGCTCCCTGCAGTGCTTGGCGCCTCCTGGTCGTCGTCGTGGACCAGAGTCAAGAGCTCTGCAAAGGGAAGGAGGGGTTGGACCCCATGCAGCGAGAGGGGAGGAAGGATCGGGATCATTGCAAGGTGAGGGTGGAGGGATCGGGAACACTACAAAGAGAGAGACCAGGAATGGTTGGAACTTTGCAAAGTGGATGAGATGGGTAGAATCACTTACCCAATGGGTAGAGCTTCACACCAGATCCGGTGGGTAACAGCTCACAGGCACAAGGAAGGCCTGGATAGACGAGTACGATCCCGTGTCGAATGTAGGTGTTGAGGCACCGTAATACCTGTAAAATAATTGTCAAATAATTGTTAAACAATTATTAATTTTTGTCAAATAATTGTTAAAAAACCATTATTTTTTGTAAAATAATTATTAAAAATACCAAGAAAACCGTTGTAAGCGAGTGTGTTGGCCGCTCCCTTCTCGCTCAGGCGTCCGATTAAGAACTCTTTGTAGTTTCCGCCTCTATCCGGGTAGAGGGTACGCACCTTCCGGCCTTGAAGGTGTTGAGTGACCAGGTGGTGGATGGTGGGATGCGCCAAAAGCTTGGTGAGTCGCTTCTCAGAGCAGTTCAAGTGATCAGCTATCACTCTGATCAGTGATTCAGGCATGAAGCGGCTGGCGGGTGATCAAAGGGAGGGAATGATAACGTCATACCTAAAGGGAGGGGACAGCCTATGCTGGAGTGGGCGGAGCCTATTTGGCGCCAAAATCTGGATTTGAATCTCCGGGAGGGAGGATGGCGTCGTCTGGAGGTCCCTGCGAGCGCAGGCACCCCGCTGCGCTGGCACACCCTCAAGGTCATCACTGGATGCCGGAGTGGGCGGAGCCTATTTTGGCGGGAAAGTGGGTATTTGAATTATTCTGCTGGGGCAGACGGCTTCCCTTGGCTTTTCGGAGGCCTGTCTGGAGGTCCCTGCGGGCGCAGAGGGAGGGGATGCCGGAGTAGGCGGAGCCTATTTTGGCGGGAAAATAGGGATTTGAATCCCAGACGGCGTCGTTTTGGATTTTTACTTCATTTAAGGACCTCTATAGAGGTCTACCATTTTCTCTGCTTCTCTACCCACTCTCTCCTTTCAACACACTCTCTCACTTTTCTCTAACAATCTCTCCCTTTCCCATACTCTCTCGCCAAAGGAGAGGGGAAGCCGGAGTGGGCGTGGCCTATTAGGCGGCATTGCGCAATAGGTCACCCTATGAGTCACCCAACCCTTTACCCCATTCATTCCTTTGAACCCTACCGCTATCGATCTCTCCTCTCTCACTTCCGGTAAAAAATCAATAAAATAGCTAATCAATTTAATTAATAATTAATTATTTTCTAGATTATTTTTATGGCACCGCCAAGCATCAACAAAAATGGAGGAAAGCCAGCTGAAGGATTCGCTGGTTTTGGAGGACGAGCTGGTGTATTCGGACCGTACTACCTCATCACCCATCCACCCCTTCACGTCAATGGAGGAGGAACTGTTGCTCAACCGAACGGATCAAGCAGTGGAGGACAGCTTGAAAAGCTCGCCGAAATCGTCGATGGCGTTGGAGGAGGAGCCAAAAAGGACGGAGTGGAGCCTGGACCTGAACCGGTTCCTGCTGCCGGACAGCACCAAACAGATGCTCTCGGACAACACGGTGGTGCTAAGGGGTCTCCAGCTGACGGAGCAGCACCAGCCGCAGGTGGAGCTGACCATCCGATGCCAATCAAGCGCAAGTACAACCGTCGAGCGAAGCTCTGGGACGGAACCACTGCAAAGCAGCAGCGCAGGCGCAAGGCCGTTGAGCAGGTCATCGTCATCGACGACGACGAGCCGAAGAAGGGAGGGAAGCCAGCCACCAAGCTGGCAGCACCACCGCTGGCACCATCTACCATTCCTGCACCAATCGCAGTGGCACCAGCGCAGAAGAAGCCGCGACTTTTGGAGAAGAGCACGTCAAAGGCCAAGCAGGACCTTCCACCACAGAGAGGTTGACACGGGATGAGAATGCATTTTCAGCTCAAAAAAATGCTCTTCACCCTTGCCTTCAGCCGTTCTGGCGGAACTGAACAAGGTGGCGGAAGCACCCAAGGAACAGCAGATGCCGAAAGCTGAGAACAAGCTGTTGTTTGACATGATGAAGAAGGACATTCAGAACTTCTATTGGAAGATGAGCATACCGCAGGTGATTGTTTACAGTCCCGACGAGGCATGGCCTCGCCGGATTGCCACCCAAAATTGGGTGGGAACAATGATGCATCAACTGCTTCAGCCGCCGGTGATGTGCAACTCTTGCCGCGCTGAGAATGCCAAGTGGAGCCAGGATCGTATCCTGCTCGACAAGGTTTTTTGCATTTCTCGCAAAAATTCTGCCCACTCTGGGTGTGGACCAACATGCATTGCGCGGACGGCATTCTACAGATGCGTGAGGAGGAACGCAAAGCCTCATACCGCCGCTTCCAGGCCATTTGCAAGGCCAAGAAGGCCGGAGGGTCTCAATGAGAAGGAAGGAGGGAATAGATCAGTGATTGAAGCCGATTTTTATACTAAAAACTTCAAAATCCTTTTTCTCCATTAATGGCATTTAATTAATCCAAAGCCTTCTATACAATTTAAATATTTTTTAATATTTTTATTCATTATTTAATCGCTAAATAATCGCGATTAATATTATTCAATATTAATCATTGCATAATTCTTTTATTATTTTTTATTCCCAAGATGCCGATTAATTCGTATGACGCTTTCACCGAATTTGACGATGATCCAGCTCATCGTCAATCCATCAATTTGGAGGGGAAAAACGATGACAAGAACAAGGACCAAACGGAACTGAACACAGGAACTATGGAAAGGGTGGCGAAATTTTTAGAAAATTTTCATTGGAAAAAATTCAGAAAAAATTGGTTCCTATAAACAGAGAACCAAAAAGGACCCAGTTCTGAAAAATTCATTACCTGGATTATTCTTCAACATTGAACTGAAAGGGAATCATACACTGATCAAATCAGTGATGATTCTGAAGAAATGGCATCTATGCAAGGAGAGTGGTAATCGGATGGAATTCCAACGTTTCCTTGATAATGAGGAAGTGAGTGATAGGTGCTGCGACCCCCAGAGGATGAAATTGGGAACGGAAAGGGATGGAGAAAATGGGGAAGGGAAAACCCGGGCCCTTGGGTTTTGGAGATATTAGGCCCTTCCCGATGAACTCCAAACCAATCCCCCAAAAGGACACATTGGTTGAACACGGACTTTATTCCTCTCCCTCCTCCTCGTCCGATCCGACATACAACTTGCAAGATCTTCCTTCTGAATGATCACCATCAATGGGGAATAGCAAAGGTGAAGCAAAAGGGGCGGGGCAAATGGAAATGGGGACAATCGATCAAAGGGCAGGGGGAAAGGACGGATGAATCAGCGGTCAATTTGGAAAGGGAAATATGTGCCACCGGAGACTCCCTTACAGCTCCCCCCTTTCCCGAGGATCGTCCACGATCCTCAAAAGAGAGATGAGAAAAGATCAAGAGGCCCCCAGATGAAAGAACTCCCCAACCCAGAGCACAGTTTGAATCCTGCCGACTCCCCAGCTCCCATAGATATACACCGCCATCGCCGCTGCTAGCCAATCCATTCCAATCAGCCCATCAGAGCCGCCAAAGTCTGCTTGCACTCCGTTGTCGTAGCCGTTGTTATTAAACGGCACAGCCACTCGGTTCCGAGGTTGTCCATCCCGCGCGGTCTTCTCCAAAGACTGCGAGCACGAGAGACAAGGATGTTGATGATCGCCCCTGCGTTGTTCTTGCTGTTCAGTCGTCCTCTCGCAGTTCCCGCGGAAGGAACAGGGGACTGTGGAGCAGGGCAGTTGTTGTTGTCCGCGGAGGACCAAGTCTGCTTCCAAAGCGAAAGCTCATCCAAGCGTGGGAAGAGCCCGGCCGGACACCCAAAAGTTCTGATCGCTGAAGATGGTGCCGATCCGATTGCCGGTGAAGCATGCTGTTGCACAACGGAGTCGCGTTGTCGTCGCTTAAAGCCGACAATGTTGCCTGCTGACACGAGGTGATGGAAGATTGCTGCACATCAGGGCATGCGGTCGTCACAGCCATTACCCCGAGCCGACAGAACTCGCCCCACACCCCAGATCGAGTTGCCCAAACACCCAGAGGCAGATAGATAAGAGGGTGAAAGGTGAAGAGAGGGAAGGGATGAACTGTAGGAGGGCCCCAGGTGGTAAAAATTAATTTTGAATTGAGAATTGGGGGGACCGCTGATCCAACCACCCCATCCTCACTGCACAGGGAGGGCCATTCCCAATCAGATGAATCCCCGTCGGCGCCGCAACAGATCACCATCCCTCTGATCGCATCCATTCACATCCGACGCCGCCGCTGCTGCGCACCACCGCCGCGCCACCTGGGAAGATAGGGTTGGAATCTGCCAGCCCCAGTCCCGGACCCACCTGCTTGCGACCCCTGACCTTGGTTACCTCTCAGCCTTTCATAGAACCTCTCCAGTTTCACGGAATCGCCTCCAGCCGTCAGCAGGTGCCCCCGCGCATCATATCGGCATCCGGATTGGAGAACAACATCCAGGTACTCCGGCCCAACCACGATCGTTTCCTTCATGGCCTGATCCAGAAATCGTTTCCAGGCCGGAGAACGGTAGAGCAAGAGCAAGTTCCCGACCAGCACAAGCCCATGAGACGCCCTCGACAGCGTGACATCCGCTCGATCGGCTTCTGCCCAAAAGGGAACCCCCGACTCACCCGGATTCCACCGCGAGCAGGATGTGATCACAACTGTGACGTCCGACTCATGGCCCTGCGTCGCATCAGCAGTGATGGTGATGACATCTGACAGCTTGGGCGTCCCCGCAACCCGACGCGCCACGCCCTTTGCCTGCGCTCCGTACACACAAATGCACCGGATTGACGCATCTGGGATGGCTTTGACCAGGCGCCACATCATGCGGAGAGCAGTGTGTGATTGCTCCCTGTTCCAGGTCGACAGCGAGGTGCTGTCGGCTTCGGCTTCGTCCTCCTGGTGCACAAGGATGATGGGCACCCCGCGCACTGGCAATTTGAAGTGCGTCTGGGCCGTCAGCTTGGCCCGCTCAGAATCAGCCCTTCCAGCTCTCAGCCGCTCCTGATGGGGAGCATAGAACCCAGCCTCAACTGACCTGACGATTGCCGGGTGCGATCTCATGCACACGTCCAAAGTGGTGACATCAACCCCCGGAGCAGCATCAAGGCACTCGATGATGGAGTTCTGCCCAAATCCCGTGCGGACGGCCACCGGAAGTGATGGCAGGTGCACTTTTAGTTGACGCCTGTCCCCCATGATGAGGACTTTTCGGAGACATGGCAGCTGTTGAACCAGGGAGAGCACCTGTGCATAACTCGCCTGGCCCGCTTCATCCACAATTAAGTGGGTCACACCATCAAACAGACCTGCAGCCGCTTCAGCAAAAGCGAGCGTTGCGAAACATACCCGCCGTTCTTGGTTCTCTTTCAGCACCCGTGCCACAGATGCTTCTTGGGCAAGCCGTGGGTTCTGCCGAAGTGCGCCCAAATACCGGTTGATCTTCCGCTTCTCCCGCTCATAGGCATCCTCTTCCAACCGCGCGCGCAACGCCTCCTTGAAGTCATCCGCCTCGACGGCGCTCGCAAGCAAGTGCGGAACGACGCGCTCCAGCTCCCGCGCATAGTTCACTTTCCCTGAGCCGGAGAACAAGGCCACCATGCGCTCAGAGCGGCCCGCCGCCTTCTGCGCCTCGTCCATTTCCATGACGAGCTTTACTACCGCCACGTTTGGCGGCGCCACCGCCAAAATCCTGGCCTCAGGATCCCGGTCCACTGTCGTGGACATTACCACCCCTGCCACCCGAGTCTTTCCGGTACCCGGGCCGGCTTGTTGGAAAACTACCCGCCCAATGGGATCTAACATGAGGCGGGCAGTCTCCTTCTGGCCCTCCAACAACTGACCCAGGGGTCCCTGATCCAAGACCCCACCTGGCAATTTGGCAGGAAGCCTTTCCACTTGCCGCCCAAGCATGATGCTCATCACCCGGTCACCGCCTTCAGCAGCAGCCGAGCATCCGCGCGTGGACAGACGTCGCTCCCTTTCACGCAGGCTGCGCACCGACATGTCCGGAGTCAACTCGACCAGATCAACGTCACCCTGGCGCAGGGCCTCGAACTGCTCTTGGAGCCGCTCACGCTCGCCACCCTTCCTGCTCTGGAAGGCCAGGACAACCTCCGCTCTCAGCTCATAGCCGGCAAACAGTGGGACACGCTCCACCGTAGTGACGAAGCCTGCAGCACAGATGTTGCTGCCTTCAGTGCCATCAATCCTGCAGGTGATCGCCGCGTCCTCCGCCCACACATCCCCAAGAGCGGTCAGCTGTTGGATGGACTGCACCGGCCACCTGAACTTGAAAACCACGCACCCCTTTTCCGTCTCCTTCAGCTCCTCAGGGTGAACCAGCAGAGTGAACTTCTTCTGCTCCCTCAGGACATCCGCAATCTTTGCCGAGACCGCTGCCGCAATCACGCCCTCTCCAAGCTTCACCTGGTCCCAGGAATGATCCCCCTTGAACGGGAAAACAAACCCAACCGGCGGTGACTCCACCTTCTGGATCAGAACGGGCTTGGCGGTGAGTTGCTCATCACCGAAGCGGCGAAGGAACCCGAACGGAAGGACATAGTTGGATCCAATGTAGATTCGATCCTCTGCACAGTCGATCAGCCACAGCTTCAGCACCCCCTTCCACTGAACGTCCACATCCTTCATGCCCTGAGCCAGATGCCGCCTGAAAAACTTTGCCACTCCAGAGAGCAGAGGAGCTGTCACATCGGCGGACTTGAGCTGCCCATCAGCTCTGCGCTCAACATGCACCACAATGCCGGTGGTGTCCCTTGGCGCCCTTTGGCTCACACCAGCGACCGAAAGCGCCGTACCCTGGTAGTTCAACCGCCGAGTGTTCCTGAAAATCCACTCCCCCCTTTCGGCCCACCCCGTCTCATTCCCGGACCACTCATACTGGGACACCTGAACCTGGTCCCCCAACTCCAAGGGACGACTGACCTTCACCAGCCCAGATGGGATCCACAACAGTTCTGGCCAACCTTCGGACTCCGCTTCCACTCGCGCGCCGATGACACCATCATCCCGCACTTGAGCCACCAGAAACCAGCGACTCAGCGCCACCGAAGGTCCCGATCCCTTGCCTCGAGTCCATGCCCATCTTTTGGACTTGTTGGACTTCACCTCCTTCACTAAGGCCCCCTCATGTTCGAGCGACGAGCACTCCGGACGATCCTGCACAGCCTCCCCCTTGCCGTGGAACTTCTCCAGCCGAGCACGGGTGGTTGTCATGTCAGTGATGCCTCCCTCGTTTTCCTCCTCCATAGGCGTCTCCTCATCAGTGAGATCCTCATACATCTGTAACTCCTGAGCAGCCGTCCCATCCTCCGACTTCTCCTCGTGCACATCATCACCGGCATCCTGCACTTCCTCGTCCTGCTCGCCAAGGAGCGCCCCGTGCTCCTCCCCATCCAACAAACCCACATCCTCACTCTCATTTTTCTCCTTCCCGCAGGAAGACTGAACATTTTGCGCCGTATCCGACACTACCCCCTCCTGACCCTCTTTGGCCGTCACCACATTTTCGTTTTTCTCCTTCCCGCAGGAAGACACACCCAACTCGTCAGTCGGCTCTCCCACTTCCATGGCCTCCTCCTCATGGCCACTATCATCCAAACCCTCTTCATCCCCCTCTTCTTCTTCTTCCTCCGAGGGAGACCGATCACTCGGAATCATCTCCGATTCCTCCTCCTGCCCTTCTTCCTGGCCATCCTTGGCCTCCCCATCATCCTTCTCGCTCATCTCCATCTCCATACTTTCATTTTTCTCCTTCCCTCGGGAAGACAATTCCTCTGACCCATCGGTCAGCTCCTCCTCCTGTCCCGCCGGCGGAAGAGGGATGGAGTTTAGATCCAGGGGATCCGCCGGCTCCACTGGACCTCCAGAAGGGCCTTGGTCGGGCGGATTCCTCCGCCCTCGAGACTTTTTCGCTTTCTTTTTAGCCATTTCTAAAGTGGGGAAAACAATAAGAGAGATAGGCACAAATAAAGCAACCGCGATCCTAGAAGAGGAGAATAAAACAAAACAAAAAAAAACGCGATCTAAACAAAAAGGGAAAGAGAAAAACGGATGCAAATTACTAATAAACACATAGCTCAAACGATAAAATGGTTACCATACTATATAACAAAATTATATACCATACCTACAGCCCGAATACCTAGGTTCTGACTTATTTAATTCCTAAATATTCAGCTTAAGAGAATGCTTAAACACTATAGATGTAAAATAAATAAATCAAACAGCAAAGAAAAAAAAGGAAGAAAAAAAAGGAACGCGATCCGATCAGGATGAATGAAAATCTGAAAGAATGAATTCCTCCTACTCTTGACATCCCCTATTTTTACGTTACACTTCCCGTACAGCCACTTTCCGTACGGCCATTTAGCCGGAAACCGATCCCACTCCATTCATGTGAATGAAGTGGAGCGGATAAGTGAGACGAGATATGGGAGAAAAAAAAAGGAATGGATCCCGGGACTTAGAAAGGGAAAAATGTCTTGAAAAGCTACTGGGGTGACCGATCGATCCTATAGTGGGGAAAATCCAAAGTTCTAATAAGACAGTGAAAAGAAAAAAAACGCAGAGAAAATAAGTATTACGCGTCTTTGACGCGTTACTATAGAGCCTCAGCCTCACGAAAGACCGAATTCCAATTTCCGGTGTTTCGTCGTTGGTGTTTCATATTTTGAAAATAAAGTAATGAGGTCAGAACGAAACTTTCTCAAAATTCCCTTAAATTCCAGACTTAATTCTTTTTGACTCCAGCCAAATTAAGAATTTTTAGATTCAACTCGATTTCCAGGCTAACCTTTAGGATCTTCTTGTCAGTACAGGTGATCCCCAACTTCAACAATCGGACGGCCCATTCGTTCTACGGCACCTTCGGCCCATTCGAGGCTGGCACGCCGGTGACCGTACCGCTTGGGTTGGCCATGTTGCTGACGAAGCGCAAAGAAATTGCGCCATCATAGTGCTTGAACACTCAGGGTTTTTTTTAACGCTTTTTAATGGGCTTTTGACTTCAACTTGCGAGTGTTACTACTGAATTGTTTTTCTACCCAAAATTGGAAATGGATTTTTTGGAATATTTATTTGAAAAACGAAAAAAAAGGTCCGTTGAAACGAGAGAATGCTCATGAAATAGTATTGAAGAAAACGAAAAGAGTGCTTATGAAAAAAACATGCTCATTGATACTGTGGCACGACCGCTAACTTTTGGGTACTAAAAAATAGAACAGTACTTAGTTGTCCTTAAAATTTTAGAACAAAATGATTGGAAATAGGCAGAATTTTATTTTTCGAGAAAAAAATATATTATTTTCACCGTTTTCTGAAAAAACGCAAAAACTTAAACGCTTTGAAGCAAAAAATTAACGAAAACAAAAAAAATCAGGTTTCGAAAATCATCTTAGTGATTCTGCCTCCGGTCACTCTGGTAGAAATGCATTTTCTTAAGGCAACTAACTCATTTCTCCTGCTAAAAAAATGACTATTTTAATTACTATGCCAAAAATCCTAAAATTTCAGCCCCCCTTATTGTCCCCTCCGGAGATGTACTGAAAAAAAAAACCGCTCGTGACGGAGAGTGAGCTGACCACAATCGGACCCGTGCTGGAGTGTTTCTTCGAAATTTCCAACCTGTTGCCGGTGAATGCTCGGGAGGATGTCGAACAGTACGAACAGGTTCGAGGGAATAAACCTATATTTTTGAACGCAAAAAGTTTAGGTCAAAACGCTGGCCGAAGATCTTATGGATCAACGGGGCCAAAATGCGCATATCGACCATTAAATTTCTGGGCCAGGTCCAATTCTTATTTAAAAACAAGCAGAGAAAAACAGATAGAGAAAAAAAACCTTTTACGCTAAAAATTCTCACACAATCTTATGTTAGAGAAAAACTGAATACTTTTTTGATTTTTTTTTTGCACTATAGAAAACGAGCTCTTAATTAATCGACTATTAATAAAAAAATTTGGTTTCCTTGCGGCCAAACTTACAGGGAATTTTGAAATATATTGACCAATATTTGCCATCAAAAAAAATATTTTGTATAGAAAGTGCTGGCGACCCTGACAAGGGATGCCGGAGAAAGTTTGAATTTCAGGCATTTTCTTAAGGAGATAGGTGAAATTTCACTAAATTAGGTGTGTCGGTGGTCCTGGTAGGCACCGTCGACAATTTTCTAACTTCCAATGGGTTTAAAATTCTATAATTTCCTACCAATTTTATTGTAAATTTACTTTAAAAAAAATCACTTATTATGAACATAAATTTCCAGTTGTTCAAGTTCTTGCAGCGGACGGAGGCAAGCGTTCGTGTGACGAGAGCGAGGACAAGAGCCAGACGAAGAAAGAAACTGATGAGGCAAAGCAGCAGACCATAGCCGAAAAGGACGAGGCGAAAAAAACGGTAATTAGGGAATCAGATTTTTAAAGTGGGATTATGGGGTAAGAGAAAAAAAAATTTTCCGGCCATTTTCATAAGAAAATTAATCATTTTTGGTATCGGCGCCGGAGAAAATTTTGAGAATATTCGGCCATCTTTCGGTCATTTCTAAAGAAATCTGATCATTTCTATGGAATCGTGAGACATTTTGAAAAAAACAACAAAACAAAAAAAAAAAAAATTGGTCACACGGCCAAAAATCAGCATGTGCTTAGAAATAAGCAATTTTTATTTTTATAAGCAAGGTGCCCCTCAAATAATGCCATCATTTTTCTTCTTCCCTCGGGAAGACCATGTAACACTCATTTTCTCGCCCGTTTATTTAATACCCAAAGTCCAATAATCTTTTAGGACTATTCTTTTGGATGTGAACCCTTTTTCTTATACTTGAAAAAAAAAATTTGTTAATCTTTTAATTTAAGAAAAAAAAAATCGATCGGACCTTTTACTATTTTGCCTTATTAAGCCTAGATTTTATGCAAACAATTTTCTGATCATATCTAACTTTAAAATATTCCAGTAATTTCAGGTGTGGCCATTGTAAACAACTTCTTCCTGAGTACAAGAGGGCTGCTAGGGCACTCAAAGGCCTCGTCAAAGTGGGCGGGGTTGACAAGACTCAGGTCTATAAGTTTAATTTCGATCTAGAAAGCCTGAATTTTTAGGATCAACCCCTTGGCGCACCATACAATGTGCAGGAATTTCCGACCATCAAAATTTTCGGATTGGACAAGCAGAAGCCCAGCGATTACAATGGTTAGCAATCTTAAAAAAACAGCAACAAAAACCAGGGGTCCCATATCTTCCTGAGAATGAGCAGTCATGACCTTAAAAAAATATTTCGCTCTGGCAATTTCGCTAAAATAAGCATAATCACAAAATTCTTTATAAATATCTTTTGGATAATAGGCAAATGTGACCATGCTGGTTTTTCAAATAAAATTTCACACCATTGTAGGATGCCGACGGTCCCGATAGGGGCCGCTAGAGAAAACAAGATTTGGGTTTTTTCTTAAAAAAAAAATTGGACATTTTTGATTGGGATTTATTCCCCCAAAAGTAAACAATTCTGAAGCAGAAAACTAGGGAAAAAAAATAAATTTTATTCAACCAAAATTCATGTCTGGAAGATACCAATTACAAAAATATGAAAAAAATCTATATTTAAGTGGAAAAAACAAAATTTCTAAAACTATTCGAATAGGAAAGCAAGATTAAAATTTTATATTAAGTAAAAAAAAGGTTCTAATTTTTTTTGGCACTAAACTATTTTCTCAAAACTTTAGGTCAACGGACCGCGTACAAACCGTGAACACAGCGGTCAACAAAGGAAGCGGGTGGCCAATGCGCGGCTGAGCAGAGGCGGCCGTGGGCCGGAAAGGGCTACAAGCAAAAGTCATCAGGAAGCGGCAACGAAGTGATCGGGATGACGGACTCCAACTTTGAGGCCGGAAAATGGGGAAATATGGCGAGAAAAAAAAATTTGCACCGACAATTCTAAAAAGCAAATATAGATACCACCAATTTTCAAACCAAACTGCGAAAAGGCGTCAGAATTAAAAATGGTGAAATGTCAAACCGAAACTTTCGATATCCGAATAAAATGATTAAAATAGAATTTACCTTTTGGACTTGAATTTTGAACACATATTAGTAAGTTGAAACTGCCAATTTTATACATAAAAAAAATCATTTCGAAAAGAAAGAGAAAAAACTAAAATTACGATTTAAGGATTCGGTGCTGAACAGCAACGACTTGTGGATGATGGAGTTCTTTGCGTCCTAGTGTGGCCACTGCAAAACTGGAACCTCATTGGAAGGCTGTGGACCTGAAGGGCCGCATCAAAGCGGGTTTTCACTAGAGTCACTATTATGTGCAACTGCATTTTTTTTTGCGCTCACAGAACGGACTGAAAATGACATAAAACACGTTTTGTAGCATGTTTGAACGCTATGGTATGGATCTCCAATTGCACATTTTCGACTTTTTGTGCATATTTCGCATTTTTCTTGCGCATGTTTGAACATATTTCGGTCATGTCGGGGCAATTTTACGCATGTTCTGAAACTCTTAAGCATATTTTAGGAATTTTAATTTTTGGACTCCGCTAATCTTTTGAGCTTTTGGATTTATTATAAAATTCCAGAATAGTTAAATATTTATAACTTCCAAAGAAAAATTACCAAATCCTCCAGAGAATCCATTATTTTCAAAAACATTTTTGTTGCTCTCTTCACCATTTGGCAGCGCCCCCCTCGGCGCTGTTGCTCTATTCTGTTTTTGGCAGCGCCACCTCGGCGCTGTTGCTCTGTTCTGTTTTTGGCAGCGCCACCTCGGCGCTGTTGCTCTGTTCTGTTTTTGGCAGCGCCACCTCGGCGCTGTTGCTCTGTTCTGTTTTTTGGCAGCGCCACCTCGGCGCTGTTGCTCTATTCTGTTTTTGGCAGCGCCACCTCGGCGCTGTTGCTCGTGCTCGTTTACCTCACTCACAATCTTTCTTTTAACTCTGCCAAATTCAGAGACCAGATGAAAAAGGGTATTGTAAGAGATGATAAGAAACGATGAGAGATGATAAGAACATGAATGGTAACATGATGTAAAATTTATTTCTCCTGCCCTCGGGCAGACCGATGTTCTCCGGTTTCTATGACATCCCCTAGGTTGTCCCTTCCAGCTAAAGTACTGTTTTTGAAATCACGCTCATGATACCCGCACCCCGTCGTACTCGCCGCCAGCCAGTTAGTCATGACCTTAGATCATCGTGGGCTAAAGAGTCCGTTATTAAGCTGACTTTGGATGCGATTTTTGTGCAAAATGCTTTGGCACTCTCGATCATAACTCTGTCTAAGGACGATGACCCAGAAGGTGATGAGCCTCGCCTAAAACAAGGATTCCCCAAGGGGTTTGACGACCTTCAAATATTGCCTCCGTCATTCGATCCTGACGCTAGTGCGGGTGCATTGATTGGAAAGCTTAAGGCCGTAAGGAATGCCCGCGTCATAAAAGTGAGAGATCAAAGACCCGATTCAACGGCACTTAGCACTGTCCTGCGAGAATGGGGGTACTAATAGTTTCTTTGTGCTCCTTAAAGTAACCGAAATTCAGAACCCCGTCAATCACTCGCGTGCTCAAAAACGCAATTTGTCACATCGAGGATGCCTGGGAATTCATCCTGCCATCCTCCGTGCGACAGCAAGACTTAGGCCATCGACTAAATGATCTTTCGGCAAACTTTTATCGGTATGTTCTCGTATCGCCGGCAGGTGCCTACACCCATCCACATGTGGACCTGTGTGCCAGTTCCATCTGGCATACCCTCATCGTTGGCACCAAGGTATCAACCTTTGCCTTCGGACATGTGAAAAATTTTTTAGTACTGGATCATCACCGCCCCAACGACCTCAAATCTCGACACTTTTGTGGACTTTAGCCGGGCCACGGAACTCGATCGTGATATGTATCACCCTGATTACCTGCAACGGCTTGCTGAATACGTCACTCGAACAGAGTCCCGGCTCATTGTGCAACATGCTCAGCAGACCATCCACCTCCCCGGAGGCACGATCCACTGCGTGTTCACTGCCGACAAAAGCCTGAGTGTCTCTGGTCAATATTACCGGATGGAGGACCTCCCGACATCGAGCAAGTATCTCAGCTTGCCATTGGTGGTAAGAACCTACCCGAAAGCAAAACTAATGTCATAATTAAAGGCACATCCCGGTGTCGAGGATCTGAACCACATTTGCCAGCTGCTATTCTGTCAAGCTCAGTCCGACTCTTCACTTCTTGCAGAGATACCATTCGAGGAGATGCCTTACTTCCAAAATGTCGAAGGGTTCAAAGAAGCTTATGCGGTGAGTGACCCATCCAGAAGTAAATATCACCCAAAACATTATAGGCACAGAAGGCATTGTCTTATCCGTCTTGCCCTGAGCTACCGACAACATCTGATCCTTCAACCTCGGTACCGATGTGTTAACCTAGTGACCTATACATAACCACATCATAGGTGGCCTGCTCCAGCTTTGCAGATCAAGGCGATCAGGTTGAACTCGTCGAACCGAAGACGAAGAAGAAAAGAACGGGACGAAAGAACAGAGGGCCAGCTCATTATGAAAGACGCCAAATTTACTTTCTGAATAAGTACAACAAACAACACTACCAATGATTATTTTGATAATTGATGCTTTCTTTACCCAATAAAGTAATTGATTAATGGGTAGTCGAATTCGCACGAAAAGGTCAAAAATTTGGACAACGATGCCCCTTTTGGACAAAACTAAAATGATCATATTGAGAAAAAAAAATTGGAAAAAGCAAAAAAAAAATGGTACAGTGATTGTCTTTAAAAAAAAAATTCTCAGAGTTGAAATCCTAGAACTTAAAACTATCATTATATACATCTTGAATGTTTAGAAAAAAATAGTAATATTTGACTTAAAGTTCCTGATCCACTCCATAATACGGTTTTATAAAATTTCCGAAGAGAATTAATCATCTTTCATTACATATCTAGGTCTGTGCCTCAAATTATACCCTCCCTTAATCAATTTTTCGTTTTTCTCCTGCCCTCGGGCAGACCTTGCGACCTCACTGTCCTGCATTTCCGCTTGACTACCTGGGATTTGCAAAATTTCCTCTTGTTCGTCTCCCTTCGTATTGGACTCCAGCGCCTCCCTCTCATCATCGGGGAGCTCGGGCACCGTGCATGAGGGGCCGAGCATCTCAAAGCACCGCTTGATTTGATTCAGGTGCAACCTTCTCGCCTTTGATTGGGGGGAACTGCAGTTTTGCACAACCGCGTGAACTCCATCCAATTCCAGCACACGAAAAATGCCCTTCCAGGGCAATGCAAATTTCCTGGAGCTTCCGACCTTGGAGTCGTAGTTCCTGATAAGGACTCGGTCGCCAACCTGAATCTGGAGCGGACGCGCCCGTTTGTCGTATTGCTCTTTCATTTTGACTTGAGCATCCCGATGGACTTCCGCTGCAGCTTGCCATGCCCTTCTCAGCGAGACAACCAGTCGTTGCTTGAACTCAGTTTTATCTGACAGTGCAATGGGGTCCCGAACTTTTGGGTCGATAATCTGATCTACACAAAATATAGGATCCCTGCCAAACATTAGGAAAAAAGGCGTCTCGCCCGTTGACGAGTGTACTGACGTGTTGTAACAAAAGCACGCAGCGTCAACAAATTCGTCGAAATCAGGCTGATCCTTGGAGATGTACTTGGCCAGGATGTTATGAAAGGTTCGGAACGTGCGCTCAGTGGCTGCGTTACCCTGACTCCAATGCGGTGTGGCGTAGCGCTTCTCGATGTAGAGCAGCGAACAGAACTCCCTGAAGAATTCCGACGTGAATGCCGAGGCATTGTCGGTCACCAGTTCAACGCAGCCCCCATATCTCAAGTAGCAGTTGTTCAGGAAAGCTCGAGCCAGAGTCTCCGCCTTCGTGTCAGGAACAGCCACTGATATCACGTATTTCGTGAACCAGCATATGATGTTGAGCAGATGCCTGTTGCCCCTTTGGGTCATGGGCAAGGGTCCCGCCAGGTCCAAACCTACACGCGCGAACAGCGTATTAGCTGGTACCATTTGCATCTCTGCCCTGTAGCCAGGGGTCGGATTATGCCTCAACTGGCACGTGATGCAGAGTTTGACCCATGTGAAAATGTCGGAGTACATGCGGGGCCAAAAGTAACGCCGGCATTTCGCCAATGTTTTTCGGTAATTCAGGTGCCCTCCCCCTAACAAAGAAGAATGAAAGGATTCGAAAACCAGCCCCCTAAGGGATATTGGTACATAGATTCTGGGAATCCTGTTTGGTTCCTTAAAGTACAAAATTCCCGAATCCACACTGTAGCACACTGCTCCTGTAGCAAATGCCTCCTTTTCTTTCTGGTCTAGACCATCAGGGTACTCACCCGAACTCACAAATTTGATGTAGGCCAGTGCCTCAGGGTCCTTCTTCTGCTCTTCCCTCAGATCAACTTCGTAGGAAGTGCCGTCTTGGTGCCTCAAAGTCATCGTGAACACAAACGGATCCACTACGACTCGAGAGCGTGTGGTGATTGACAAACATACCGGGAATTCAACGATGTCCTCCAATTCATCCAGACTTTGGACTTCAGTCAGAGGCGTCCCTTCTGCCGCTCTGGAAAGCGCGTCCGCCAATGAGTTTTGTTTCCCAGCAATGTGCACGATCTTAATTTGATAATTCTGGAGCTCGATGAGCCACCGGGCCAGTTGTGCGCTATTTTCGGCTTTCTTCAATAAAAAGGCAAGGGGTTTATGGTCGGTGTGGAGTTCTATGTCCGACATGAAAATAAAAGGCCGGAATTCTCTTAACGCATAAATTATAGCTCCTAACTCAACCTGAACCGCCGGCCATTTCCTCTCCGAGGCAGATAGGGTTCTGCTGCAATAGGATATCGCTGAAAAGGTACCGGTCACCTCATTCTTCTGCATCAGCACTCCTCCCTGTCCAACGGTCGACGCGTCTGTGAAAATGTGAAACGGCTTGCTATAATCCGGGAAAATTAAATTCGGGGAGGCGGCCAACAATTCTTTAATTTTGTCAAAAGCTTTTTGCTGATCCAATCCCCACTCAAATTTTGCGCCATCCCGAGTCAGTTTGAGCAAGGGTTCCACCACCATGGCAAAGTTTTCGATATGTCGGCGGTAAAAACCGGCCTTTCCGAGCACCCTTTTCACTTCCTTCACATTGGTGGGCTCTGGCATTTCCTTAATAATTTCAATCCGACTAAGGCTTGGTTTGAAACCGGCTGCATTCAGAATGATTCCTAGAAAGTTCATTTCTTTGGATGCAAATACACACTTCCGAGGACTCAACTTTAGGTTATAGAGCCTAAACCGTGCCAGAACTTTCCTAATTGCTGCTAAATGCGCCGAAAAACCGCCTACTTTCGTGAAAATGAGCACGTCGTCGACATATGCGAGCGAAACGTCCTCCAAACCTGACAGTACAACGGCCATGGCCCTGGAAAAAGCGGCAGTGGCGTTCTTCATGCCGAAGGGCATCGTCAGCATTTGGTAGATCCCGTCCTCCGTGATGACTCCGCATTTTCTTGAGGTCTCTTCGCTCAATTTGATTTGCAGGTATCCGCTAGCCAAATCTAATGAAGTGTAGAACTCACAATTGCCTACACGCCCCATGATGCTGTCCAGTCGCGGCAAAGGATACCTATCCGGGATTGTCACTTCGTTGAGCTTTCGGAAATCAAGACAGGGCCGGATTCCTCCATCCTTTTTCTGCACAATCACAATTGGAGTGACCCACGGAGTATCCGATTCCACCATCACTCCAGAGGCCAGAAGTTGCTCAATGTGCTTCTTGAGCTCCTCCCTGTACCTATAAGGGGTCCTCCTTGGCAAAGATGAAACCGGCTCGTCGGTGGTCGTTGTGATGTGATGTTCGGCCGCCGAGAATAGCCCAAGATCGTATTGACTTTTGCTGAACACGTCTGAAAACTCCTCCACCAGGACCCTTAGTCTCTCCAGATCTGCGCCCTTGACTGCCGACTTCTCAAAATCCACCGCAAATGTTGGATCCACTGCAATACCTTCCTTGTTCTGCAGTGTCAGAACTTCCGGAGCACTTCCTTCATGAAGCAGATTCATGTCATCACATGCAACCTCGTTACAAAAGGCCACATGAGTCCCTTTCCACAACTTCACTGGTGCTGTTGTCGGATTTACGATGGGAATTTTCATTTTTCTGATGCCCGCGGGCAACACACAATTGATTGCCGCCAGTCCTCTTTTTTCCTGGGTCCGTTCGGTCCACCGCCACTGCATTTGGCGGAAGTGGATCGGACTCAATCTGCACATCAATGAGCAGCTGAGTATCCGGGGGAACTGTCACATCCCGATCAGAGGCCATTCGGATGTTATTCATCAGCAACAATGAGCGCTGACCAAAACTGACCCTACTCCCTCCTACCGAAAAAATTCGATTTACATAATCAAATTCTATGGGAGGGAGTTTTTCGAATACATCTCCCCCAATAATGACTCCATAGTCCCGTGAAACGGTGAACTTTGAATCATCAACGAAATTGATTGTGGCTGAGATCCCTACTCCAGCTATTTCCAACCTTACTTGGGCGCATTCCTTCAGCTCAATAACATGTCCGGAGGCGCTTAGTGCTTCCATATTGCATGAATCGACCTTGCAGTTCAATTTCCCTGCCACCGATCTTGGCGCCAAGCTAATGCTGGCCCCTGTGTCCATCAGGCATCGAACTGGGACCGAGTTGACACTGGCCACTATAACAACCGAATGGGGGGAAATCGAGTTCAATCCTATCGGGAGCATAGGTAGACTAGCAGCTCCAGGAGTAGACTCATGTCTTGAACTGGAAGGGCTGGGAGGTTCTGATCCATCTTCACTTGGGTCGTCTCCTGTGTCATTCGTGGAAGATGAAGGAGCCGATTCAACCAGCTCTACCTCACCAGTCCAAATCTCCGAAAATTCACCGGACAAACATTTAACGACCACTACGGGTAGTTCGCCAACCTTTTTCATCGATTTTACATGAAGATTATCGTAAGGTGGTGTCACCCGATAACAAGCAAAATCTGTGAACAATAGTTGCCCAAGTTCAGAATAGGCTTCCTCAAAGGACTCCTGTGCCCAGTCCTCCCCAAATTTCCGGATGAAGTACATTTCAAGATTCTCACCTTGCCTTGAAGGCAACCATGGTGTTATTATGTCAGGCATTTGCTCATTGCTCGTTCCTTGTGTCATGTTCATTTGTCTCCCGCCCGCAGGCGGACTATTTTGGTTTGGGCCTCGTGCGTTAAAGGGTAAAACCACAAAAAGTGCTCTGGACAGCACCAGAGTCAGAATAACAACCACGATTCCTATTGAGTACCATGTGTCCACGATGGGTCCAGGAAATCTCGCAGAATCGCCCTGGCTTGGCACTGGTGCTGCAGCCGCTGGAGTCAGGCAAAGGGCCAGAAACACTGAAACTGCAAGGCCGGAGGCAGCAATCACCTTCGAAGATCGTACACTTCCCCGGACACTTCGAGGTTGCCTGCGCCGCCGTTTCCGAATTGGTGAATTCTCCGCTCTCGCTGAAATCAGTTTGATCGGATTAAGCCTTACCTCAGCATCCAAATCCGATGGAATCAGGCTGACATTTGGCGATTCATCCGCTGCCGCGTGGAGATTTTTCAACTCAAATCCTTCCGGTTGCTCCTTCGGCTCGTCCATTCGCTTGTTCCGACCGAATGCCATCGTGCCAACGACTCCCCGACCATGGTACGCCTCCCTCAGCATGAGTCCAAAACGGACCACAAAATCTGCAAAAACAATGAGAAGCATGACTACCAGTACCGTTCGACCAACATCCAGCCAACCCCCGTAAACAGCTTCCTGAACCTCATCTCTCACCTCCTTCCACTGATCAGAGAGCGTTCTGATCACTTCTGTGTCAGATTTGGTGATCCGGTAGGTCATTTCACTCACCCTTAACAGATTTGCATCAAAGATATGCCCGAGAATGTCAGACACATTCTCCAGAGCAAAGTGGTGGAATGAATGTACCTCCAATTTGGGGGCCGGAAGATTCGCTGTCAATTTATCAATTCGCTCGATTTGAACTTTCTTAGCCTTTCCGTTGATCTGATCCACCTCTAATAACTGTCCCTTGAGAAAGATGAGTTGTTTTTGAAACTCACCACAGGGTGCTTTCCGGGCGGACATGCTCACAATCATTGTCCTGGGATCCACGAAGGCCAATTCCGGTTTCCCTTTTAGTCCAAATTTGATTGGGATCGTGTCGTAGCACGCCTTCTGTATTCTNGAACCCCAGGACCTACCCTTTTAGCTACCAGTTTGCCCTCCCGAAATAGTGTTCTGGCAAATTCAGTTGGGTCCGACAGCAGAGCAGAAGCCGCCCATCTCCTCGTCTCTACCATGTAATCGCAAATGGACTTGATGGTTTGGGAGAATGATGTTTGCATGAGTTGCACTAGCTTCTGATCCAGATAACCGAGCTTGGCATCCATCTCCGGTTCTGTTACCAACTCCACCGATCTCCGCTGTCTTCGATTCTTTCGGCGAGTCGCTCCTCGTGAAGTGGTCTGCTCCACATCTCTGACAGCAAAACCTTCCTCCGAAAGTTCTAGACCAACCCCGCAGCTATATACTTTTTTGATTTGGTTCCGGAATGTCAACCGAAAACTCGCTTCATCTGAAACCCAAACCCTGTCCAATTGGACACCTGGAAATGTTCCCATTTCTGTGAACTCACAGTTCCTCGTGGCATTCGCATCCCAGACAATCAGGGTTTGGTCCTCCAATCTGCACTGCCCAGCATTGAAAGCACAGCCATGAGCCTGTCCCACCGATGTCCGGATGCTCTTTTCGCCATGTGCCAAAGTCACTTTGTCCTTAAACAGGTAACAGTTCTCGCTTTCGGCCAATTTCCATCCAAAGGAGCCGACAAACCACCACCTGGGTGAGAGATCGATTTTCTTATCCGTGTGCAATAGCCCGGAATCGTTTCTCAGAGTGCCGAATTCACACTCACTCTTCTTAATCATTTTGTTGCACTCATCCAAACTTACGCTCAGTGGCACAGGATCCAGTGGATCTTCAAGCGGCACACCCGTGATAGAAGTAGATTTCTTTACGGCCTTTCTTACCTTTCTGCACACCCATGCATCGACGGAATGTTCGAACATGTTTGAAGAGAAAATCCTCAGGGCTCGA
>LDKF01003093.1:21338-33532 GCA_001026735.1 Rotylenchulus reniformis | reverse complement strand
GGATGTTCCTTGGGGGGGGGGGTTATAAAGCCTAATCCTATTGACCGTTCTTGGAGGGGGCATAATTAATCAGCTTTAATTCCAAACCTACTGGCTGTTCCTGAAGATCCATCCTCTTATGATGGGTGTGGGGTAATAAATAAGATTTTAATTTAACACATCGACAACAAAAAAATAATTCTTTTTTCGAGAGCTCTATAATTTTGGTGTACCCGGGAGGGGAGGTTCATCAAGGGAGATGAATTCGGCGCACAAAGATCTCCAAAAGAAGGATATGTTGAAGAAGAGGTATCTGTTCAGTCAAGGGATTGGTTTGAATCCTGTATGGCAGTTGAGAGGGGGGGGGACATCGTCTTTCCTTCTTATGTGCTCTAGAGGATTTGAACCAATACTTTGCTCTGCAAATACCTTGGACAATTTGCGAAAGGGATGGGATCAAAAGAAATAATCATTATATATAAAACTAGTCATTTTGCTCTTTTTCCCATTCATTTTCAATGCATACCTTCCTTCCTTCCTCCCACAACCCATAATAACCCATCAACAAAAACATCTATCCCCCGTTTTCCAATTTCAAGTTATTTCAACTACCTTCCCTGCCCTCCCCCACCCCAATCGCGAACCTCTTTTCCATTGCAATATATCGTAAAATTTCCTATTAATTTCCAATTACTCAATTACCCTAGTCTGTCCCCTCTCTATTCACTTTCTTTTGGTTAGCAAAAATCTGATATAATCATGTCATCCCCCAGCTCCATAATGAGCTGTCGGAAGAAAGTTCTAAAATATGTCGTTCATTCAATCGACCTCAAAAAAATACACATTTAAATTTCGAAGCGTTCAAATCCATAAAAAACTCGGTAACCTCCTCTCTTTTTAGAGCCCCTTTACTTTGTCCTTACCATCGAGAGCTCTCGATGGCATGAAGATTGTTTACAATTATTTGTGCTTTGGGGGAGGTATCTAATTCCCTCTCCCTCTCCCAACACCTTCCCATCCAATTCCCCTTTCCTTCTCCCCACACCCTACCATCCAATTCCCCTTTTCCTCTTCCAACATCTACCATCTAATTCTTCCCATCCAATTTTCTTATCTTTCCCAACACTCTCCCATCCGATTCCCCTTCCCTCTCCCAACAGTCTCCATCCAATTTTCCTTTCCCTTCTCTCCTCCCAACCAATTCCCTCCCCCTCTCTCTTCTACCTTCTCTCTCTCTTTTGCTAGTTCTCTCGTCCCTTTATCTCTCTTTCCCTCAAGTTCTCTCTCTTTCCACTCCCAGCATCAGCCTCTATCTATATCTCTCTCTCTCTTTCTCTTAAGAATCGGGAATTAGGGAGGTTTAAATTTTTTAGAATGATGCAAGGGAAGAGGAGAAATCTGAATGGCTTCGTTTCTGCATCTCTACCCATAAATCAATCGATAATGGTTTTTTTCTGCTTCTCTACCCATCACTGTAGTCGGCACAGGCAATCACCAGGCGGTGAGAGTGAGCCTAAATTGGTGTGAACCTATCCATTTGATTTTTGGCGGAAAAGGTTTTGGATTGGGTTTTTACGGTTTCGAGCCTTGAGATTATCGATTGATTTTGCACTCCCATCCAGCATTTGCGTTTTTCATTCACTAATCTGCATTGTTTCCTTCTGTTGTCATAGTGCAGAACCCCTATTCCCAATCATTTTTGATTCACATCATTTCTTCTCCTCTGTGTTTTATTATTATTTTATTTAATTGTTTTCAATTAATTTAATTATTATTTTATAATTAATTTATTATTATCATCCTATAATTTCTCCCTTGTAATCAATTTCCCCGTATTTTTATCGATACCCCAATTTCTGTGTCCATCATTTAAGTTTGGTTCCTTTTTTCTACCTCACTCAAGAAAATGTACAAGCGCCCATTATTTGTAGGGGTGTTGAGATCCCTACACCACCAAACTCCCTAACTTTGGAAATGTAATAAGTCCGAACCAAATGATTGATATTTTTGTTGTCTCTTGTTTCTCACTCATGTTTGTCTCTTTTTTCACTCTCTACTCATGCTCTTATGAGTTATTTATGTCACCTTCACTAGTCGCCTTCACCTTTCCATACACGCATGCATACACACTGACATGTATACCCTTTCATTGAGAATTAATCTTTTGGATAAATTTAAAGAAAAACTTGGCCTATGAAATAAAATTGGTGAAAACTATCGAAAAGAAGATACACATGGGTGTAAAATTAAGGAGGAGAAGATGTCATTTTTAGGAGAAAAAGTGCATTATTAAGGAAGAGAAGATGAAGCTAGGTTAATTATTAAGGATTGGAAGATGCACATTCACAATATTAAGCTTCAGAAGATGCACATGAGTCTAAAATTATTGACGAGAAGATGTCATTTTCGGGAGAAAAAGTGCAATATTAAGGAAGAGAATATGCACCTTGGTGAAATATTAAGGATTGTTGCATTTAATTGATGAATTTATGGTCTTATTGCATATATAGATGTGCGTGTGACGAAGGTATGCATGTGTACATCACCAGACAGTTAATTCATTCACCATCCCTGATCATGTAAGATGCACCTAGAGGAAATATTAAGGACAGGAAGATGCAAATTGGCAATATTGAGCTTTAGAAGCTGTAGATGGGTGTAAAATTAAGGAGGAGAAGATGTCGATTCTGGGTAGAAAAAGTGAAATATTAAGGAAGTGAAGATGCAGCTAGATGAAATATTAAGGATAAGAAGATGTAAATTGGTAACATTAAGCTTTAGAAGATACACATGGGTGTAAAATTAAGGAGAAGAAGATGTCATTTTTAGGAGAAAAAGTGCATTATTAAGGAAGAGAAGATGAAGCTAGGTTAAATATTAAGGATTGGAAGATGCACATTCACAATATTAAGCTTCAGAAGATACACATGGGTGTAAAATTAAGGAGAAGAAGATGTCATTTTTAGGAGAAAAAGTGCATTATTAAGGAAGAGAAGATGAAGCTAGGTTAAATATTAAGGATTGGAAGATGCACATTCACAATATTAAGCTTCAGAAGATGCACATCAGTGAAAAACTAAGAGCAAGAAGATGTCAGTTTTAGGTAGAAAAGTGCAATATTAAGGAAGAGAAAATGCGTTTTGGTGAAATATTAAGGATTTTTGCATTTAATTAGCGAAGTTATGGTCTTATATGCATGTATAGGCGTGCGTGTATCGAGCGTGGGTGTGTCAAGAAGGTGCGCATGTGTACATCGCAAGAGATATTTATTCATTCATCCTCATAGATCAAGTTAAATGCATTTTATACCATTTATTGTTGATTAAATAAAAATAATAATATTTAAAATTTTGACTAATAATTAATGAAAAAACTAAGATGTCGAATAAATGAATGAAAGATATACTTGTGTGCAAAAATTAAGGAAGAAAAGATATCATTTTTAGGCAGAAAAGTGCNGGGAGGGGAATGTGGGATGCAGTAGGGTGTAACATTACAAAGCATCTTGGTCATTCATCTCTCCCCCATTGTCTTCGGTCTCATCTTAATTTCGTGTGAAATTTAAATTATTGGATAATAAATAGTAATAAATACCTATATATAATAAATAGTAATAAGCTTCAGAAGATGCACATCAGTGAAAAACTAAGAGCAAGAAGATGTCAGTTTTAGGTAGAAAAGTGCAATATTAAGGAAGAGAAAATGCGTTTTGGTGAAATATTAAGGATTTTTGCATTTAATTAGCGAAGTTATGGTCTTATATGCATGTATAGGCGTGCGTGTATCGAGCGTGGGTGTGTCAAGAAGGTGCGCATGTGTACATCGCAAGAGATATTTATTCATTCATCCTCATAGATCAAGTTAAATGCATTTTATACCATTTATTGTTGATTAAATAAAAATAATAATATTTAAAATTTTGACTAATAATTAATGAAAAAACTAAGATGTCGAATAAATGAATGAAAGATATACTTGTGTGCAAAAATTAAGGAAGAAAAGATATCATTTTTAGGCAGAAAAGTGCAATATTAAGGAAGATAAAATGCACATAGGTAAAATATTAATGAATTTTTGTGTAAATTAATCAATTTTTTTAATTTTTTGGGGCAGGGAGGGGAATGTGGGATGCAGTAGGGTGTAACATTACAAAGCATCTTGGTCATTCATCTCTCCCCCATTGTCTTCGGTCTCATCTTAATTTCGTGTGAAATTTAAATTATTGGATAATAAATAGTAATAAATACCTTGGTCGCCTTTCTCTTGTGCGAAATATTAAGCGAGAGAAGATGAAATTAAGAAACGGGAATGCTTGTGGATGCAAGGTTAAGACCAATTATTCCAAGCTTGGCATTAAGAGCATTGTAGAGTTCTTCTGGTTTCATTCCCAGAAAAGCCTCTGCTACATAATGGAATGCAACAAGAGCTTTTTGGATTTTTGGTTGTTGCAGATCTTGGATCCAGATGTAAGCATAGAGCTTAAGATAAAGAATTGAGAGATTTTGGGTTGAAAAGTGCAATAATAGGCGTGAGAAGATTAACATTCGATTAAATTTTTTTGCTTTTAATTAGTTAATTTATAGTCTGCTCATGGTGAGGGTACGCGTGTGTATAGCCTGCGCATGACGTGAGTTCGCTTGTGTATAACGTGTGCATGGCGAGAGTTCGTGTTTGATGGGGTGTGTACGCGTACACCAGAAAAATATTGATTCAATACATCAATATCGTTTTTGAGGCGATAATATTCAATACTTATCATTGTCCAAATTCGCTATTGGTTTTTTAGCCCATTTTGTTTTATTTATTCTATCAAATGAAATTTGAAGATAATATTTTGATACAATAAAAAAATGGAAGTTATTGAAATGTTAAGGAGATGAAATATTAAGGAAGAGAAGAGAGCATTTTTAGGTAGAAAATGCACCCTTAAGCAAAGGAAGATGTACAAGAATGCAAACTGAGAGAGAGAACATGTCGATTTTGGGTAGAACGTGCAAATTAAGCTGTAGTAGATATACATAGGTGAAATATTAAGGAATTTTGGTGCAAATTAACCAAAATTTATCTTTTCGGGGTGTGTGTAAGATGCGCGCATGTAATTGGCACGGGCTCATGATGAGTATATATGTGTACATCACAAGCATCTTGGCTCATCTCATCACTCCCCCAGTTGTCTTCGGTCTCATCTTAAATTTGTGTGAAAATAAATTATTGGATAATAAATACCTTGGTCGGCTTTCTATTGGATCGGTAGTTCGACAAAACGAGATTGTCACCTATCCAAGTTAGGATAGCCAAAGGAAAGTCATCCAGGGAAATATCGGTCTTCAGCTCCGTCTGAAAAGCGTTCGATTACGCAGATTAATAAGGATGGTCAAGCTTGAAGTCATTGGTTTTGGTTTTGTTTTCCCATAAATTTCTGCCTTGATCCGGTGTCGTGTATGGTAATATACCTCAACACAGACGGTGAAGGGGCGGGGCATGCGACTGTAGGCCATTAGAGCGTCTACTCCTTGCTGGGTCAATCTTCCGATGACAAAAGATTTCTTGAAGCCGTTTCTTTATTCATAGGTAGTCGACAGTGCGTCCATTCAGCTTAGCCAGCATAAAAGCGCGATGGACGGGATGTAGGAGGCGATCCCGAGGAATTGCGTGAATTATCGCTCATCAAGAGTATTATAATTAATACTAAACAAAGATAAGAATATGCAACTAAATAAAAAAAAAGATTGAGAAATGATTATGAATGATTGAAGAGATCATGCGGCAAAAATTAGGCCACACCTTTTTTTGTATGCATGCATCTGTAAGCACACCATCATTCTCCCGCACTTCAGTCCTTCGCGCATTCCATTCATTCCTTTCATTTTATTTTGCGATTTTTATTGTTCCGTTAAATCCTTCAAAATGAGCGGTCCCAATAATTGATGCTATTATTTCCCCTATTCTACATGAATCCGATCAAATAAATTTTAATTTAGCTTATAATTTAATACATTTTCCAAATATATTCAATAACAAAATGACACTGCTCTCCAAATTCCAAATGCGAGTTGATCTACACGCTACTAACAAAATTTATTCCATCATTTATGATTCAGATGGAAAACAACATCTTCATGAAATAATCAACATTGATAAACCTCAGATTTCTTGGTCCGAGGAAAGGTGGTGGACCTCAAATATGAAATTTAGGAGGTAATTGCCTATAAATTTATCCATTATCAATGAAGTTAAAATTCAAAAATTCTAAAAATAATTTTTTTTTAATTTCAGGCTTGCCCATTTATCAACGAGATACTAAATTGTATTGCGGAAAGAAGCTCAATAAACTACGTCACTGTGATAACTACGATAAAAATGTGAAAATTCCACAACTTAAGCTCTATGCTTACATCTGGATCCAAGATCTGCAACAACCAAAAATCCAAAAAGATCTTGTTGCATTCCATTATGTAGCAGAGGCTTTTCTGGCAATGAAACCAGAAGAACTCTACAATGCTCTTAATGCCAAGCTTGGAATAATTGGTCTTTTTAAGATCAAGGCAAAGGTGTGTAAAAATTGATTGATTTTAAACATTATTTTTCTATAGAATCACACAAACAAATGGAAAGGTCCTGGATTGGTGCTTGCTCCTTTTTCGTCCACTCACAATGGATGAATGGCAAAAGTTTGCAGAAGAGGAAGCACCCGAAGTGGATCAACTAACGAACCAATAGCAAGAGGAAGCCCAAAACAAAGTAGGCCAAGATGGTGAAAAGGGTGAAGATAATGAGTGAATGAGGAAGGCTGAGAATGATCAGAGCAAAATAATAAATTTAATAAGAATTTCATAAATTTGAGCATTTTTGCAAGAAAATCTTAATAAAATTGAGTGAAAGATCTTTGTCCAATATATAAGAAGTTAATTATATTATTTGGTCGTCCTTTGGTCCCTTTCACTCTCCCTCCTTTTGGTCGTTTTATGGCATCATCGGTCGTCGCATTCCTTCCCCTCCGTCTTTTTCGTTCCATTTTCCCTCATTGGATTATTTTTCCCCCTTTTCCAAACTTTGGGGGTGAAAGTTACTCTCTCAACATCTCTCTATCTCTCTTTCTCACTCTGTCTCCTCTCTGTTCTCTTTCTCCATCTTTCTCTTTCTTACTTTCTCTCTCTTACTCCCCCCCCCCGTTCTCTATTTCTTTATCTCTATATCTCTCTTCCTTTCTCCCCCACGATTCTTCATTTCATTGTTTTTAGCTTTTATTAAAGAAAAACTGCCTCCATAGGGTTACTCTACCATTGGGTCAATTTGCATAATGAGAAGCGAAAGATGTATTGCGATATGGAGTATTCCTCTTCATTCCTTTTAACCTTTATCAAAGAAAAGCCGCCTCCATAAAGTTTTATCCCGTTGATTTAATTTGCATAATGAAATCTGAAGGATCAGGGATTTTTCCCTTCTTTTTATTTTTTATTCTTACTCTGATGTTATTTTTAAGCATGTCCGTTACTCACTCCCATTCCAGGTAATAGGGATTAAGTGGGCTAGTGCGCGAAAACACTTTGATGATACCGTCTTTCTCTCACTCTGCTCTCTCTCCCTCTAAATTCTATTTCTCTCTCTCCCTAACTTCTGTTTTTTCTCTCTCTCTCTATCACTTCTGCCACCCTATCTCTTTTTCTTTCTTTCTCTTCACTCACTTCTCTCTTTTTATCTCTCATCTCTCTTTTTAGCTCTCTTTTCCTCACTTCTCTCACCCTCTTTCTCTATCTCTCACTTTATCTCTCTCAGTTTCTCTCTCGTGGGCTGGTGCGCTAAAGCCCTTTGATGTTAGCGTCTTTCTCTCTCTACCTCTCTCACCTTAACTTCTGTCTCTGTCTCCCCCCTCACTCCTGTTATTCGTTTTCAGTTGAGCCCAGTTTGAACTCGGGTGTCGCTCCGTCGAAGGTCCCGCCTTCCTTTGTCGTCGCTTGGTCACTTTTCCGGATCGGATCAGTTGTCCTCTTCTCGCTCCTCTCTGAGCGAGAAGTTGGTGGCGTTGGCGATGGCGGTGGTGGGAGTTGAGGAAGAGGTGACGGAAGAGCGGGTGGTGGGGGTGGTGGGAGAAGAAAGGGTGGAGGAGCTGTTTGCTCTCCACTGGCATTGGGCAATTCACCCGTGTTGGTGATTTCATCACGAAATGGTTTTTCATCAGTTTGCTTCTTTAAATGGAGGTAACGATGGTTGCTGGTTGAGATGTACATATTTGGTGGTGGGATCGGTACGCTCTCGTTTCACCTTGTCCAGTGCTTTGCGCATAAACTCGAGATTCAGGTTACCGGTATCTGAGGCAGCCGTAAGTCCCTTGTAAATGTTTTGTGGGATGAGTATAAATTTATTGGCCATGTTTAATTGTTGTTAAACTTATTCAAACTAAGTGTGCTTCTTTAGTGTCAGACAAAATTGGGAGTCAAAAGAGTAGAAACAAATGGGGAGTGAATCCGGATCCTTTTTGTAATGTCCGTCGGGCACCTCGTTCACTTCGTGCTCGAGTCATTTGGCGGATTAACTGTGCGTAGCGGTATCATCCGTCTCTTCTGTCTTGTGGTCAGCTGGAAACGGGACTTTAGAATGTTGAGACAAATTTCCGCCAGTATCAACAGTTGGTCACTGGATGCTGTTTTCAATAGGCGCTTCCTCTTTCGATGAGATTTGGTACGGGCTAGGGCACAAAGGAATGGAAAGTTGTAGCACACGCGTGTGGCAATTTCGATATTTTGGCGTAGATGTTAATTCATGTTATCGAAGTTATATGTGATTACCAACTCGATTTTGGTAGAAATATTGTCAGGGGATGTGTTTGTTCGGCAGAGTCCTCCTCCTCCTCTTGATCCTCTTTGAATATATTGGTCCGGAGTCGAAGTACAGTGTGCGAAAGTGGGTGTAGATCAATGAAAAGGTATGAATATCGATCTGCTTGAGTGGCTTGTTTGTAGGCGTCCAGAAAGAAGGGGAGTTGTCGGGGGAACAGTTGGACGCCTAGGTTGCGTATTGCCAACGCGCTGTTGGGTGCACGCATCAGCACAATGTAGATTGAGTTTTGGCGGACCACCTTCATCTTCCGATCGAACAAGTCCCGAGTGAGCATAACAATTCCAAATTTATTGTGGTGATTTTTTGGTGTATAGATCAGCGAGGAATCGCGGTTCAATAGAATAAAGAAGGTCGTCAAGGATGACGAGAGCCGGTTTGGTGAATCTTTGGATCGCCTCTTCTGTCGGTGCGCCGGAAAAAATATTGATTCCGGCACGTTGCAGTCGGGGAATTTGCTCATTGTACTCACCGTAGCAATAGAGGATACATTTGGGTGGGAGTTCAATGAGTCGTGGTGCCTCTGTAATTAGTCGATAAATGAAACCGCTTTTGCCACTGGAGCTGGGCCCCGCGATTACACATCCGAAGGGGAGATGCATTTTCAAGTCTTTCTCGTTGAATATTTCGGCATCAATCATTTTTATTACAAAATGCGTGAGAATATACAATAATGTAAAAAATGATCTAATAGTATTGATGTGAGATCAAATGTGGAAGTACGGTGGTCAATAATGGTGCACCATCCTCATCTTCTTGCTGTTCCTCCTTGATGTTGAACTGCGGCGGTATTGGTTGTGTCCAGTTTGTCTCTGTCGGCTGTTGCTGCTGCTGCTGCTCTTCCTGTGCACCATGCATGAGATGTGGTAAAACGGTAGTCAAAATTGGTACTTCCTGCGGGTCCTCCAGTTTCGGCACTTCGGGGATGGTGTGAGAAGCCAGCGAATCCAGATGTGGCAGAACAGTGGTCAAGATGGGTGCATCGTTGGCTGGATCGGCCGTCTTTTGTTGTTGCTGATTTGTAGCGATTGATTTCTTTGTTGTGCAATGTTGTCTCTTTCGTGATGTGGGTGCGGCTGTTTGGCTGAGGGTGTCCGGGAACACGTGCACGAACTTGAATAATTTCCGTCCACGCACTCGGAAAGCACAGTATTGCGGCAATTCAACGATTCGATCAAAAGGCACAAATTTTTCTCCGCCCCTTAAGCGATCACAAAGCACATAGATCCCATCTATTGCGACCAGGTAGTCCACATCCGGGGGACACTGCCGGCACACATTCTCCTTTTCCAACTCGATGAAACGCGGCGTGTTGAAACGGTCGCATTGGATTCGTATTTCGTTGGAGGTGGCCCTAAGATCCACCAAAGGCACGAGCCGGTTGATGAGTGCCTTGCGGTCAAACGTATTCATTTCTTTGAAATAAATTTTAAAATTTTTGTGTGAAAGCAAATCAAGTATAATCTACTTTATGGTGTGGGAAAATTTGAATGGGTTTTAAAATTTTCCGCCCTCTGTCCACATTTTTCGTAGCAATAAAAATTGCTCTCACTTCTCTATCTGCTGTACTCCCTCGCATAGAGTATTATCTAATCTATATAGCCCCTTGATTACCTTTAGAAAAATTTATTTTTTTTAAATTTTCAAATTTGGCGCCAAAAATATGGTCCATAACTTTCGAATTTCTCAAAGAGAAAGCTTGTCCCATCAAAATTGGCCAAATGTTTTTTGGCCATTCAAAACTTGGGGAGGGGGGGCGGGGTTGAGTCTCAGGGCGTGGCGAGCAGATTTCCCCCCCCCAGCAGATCATAAAAATCATTTGTATTCTCGAGCTTACTCCCATCTTAAATTTCCCCCATCATCCTTCTCCCTCTTCAAACTATTTTGTTGTTATTTTTTATTTAAAATCATTTATAAAAATTTACCACTAAAAAAGATGTAAAATTATACAAATAATTTTGAAATTATTTTTTAAAATTTTTTTGATAGTTTTTTAAAATTATGCTGCTGATCATCATCAGAGAGCTGCCAAAAAGGATTTGGCTGATGAAAAAATCCCGATTAAAAAAAATAAATTATAAATTTTGAATTTAAACTATGAATTTTAAAAATTTTTGAATTTTCAAATTTGGCGCCAAAACATGGCCAATACCTTTTTGGATTTCAAACGGGGATAAATTGTCACAACAATTGGCCAAAAGGCTGTGGTCGTTCAAAACCCTGGGGCCAGCCTCAGGGTGTGGCGACCACAGCCCACCTAGGACTACTGGCAATGTCGGGGATCGGGGACGGGGATGGCCCATCGGTCGGGGACGGGGGGGGGATCCCCGACTTTTCGGGGATGACCAAAAATCCAGTTTTTCCAGAATTTTTTTTTCAAAAATTCAAAGCATTTCATTAATGGTGCATTCCAAAATAAAAAAAAAATTCTGTCTTTTTTCAGAAAAATTTTTTTCCAAAATTTTTATGAGTGTTATATTATCAAAAAATTTTGAACGCTTTATTAAAAAATGAGCATTTTTTTAATTAAGAAATTTCATTGTATGAGGTGCCGGCGGTCCCGATAGGGGGCGGAGGAAATTTTGAAAATTTAGTTAATTTTTCTTAAGAAAATTTGTCACTTTTTAATGAAAATTTTGAAAAAATCAATGTGGGAGGAGCCGAAAATTTTTTTCAAAATTTTTTTTTTCAAATTTTTTTTTAATTTTATGAAAGTCAAATTTTGAATTTTTTCACCATCATCATATTGTTCCTCATCATTTTTTGACTGAGGAAATTTCATTGTAGGGAGTTGGCGGCGGTCCCGATAGGGGCCGCCGGAAAAATTTTGAAAATTAGACCATTTTTCCTTAAGAAAATCGGTCATTTTTTGAATGAAATTTTTGAAGAAATTTACTGTGCGAGGTAGCGGCGGTCCCGCTAGGGGCCGCCGGAGAAATTTTTAAAATTTAAGACTATTTTTCTATTAAAAAATTGATCAATTTTTATGTCCATTTCTGAAATTTTTATTCGAAAATTAAGAATTTGTCATCATTTCTAAAGAAAAATTTTGTTTTTTTTGATGGATTTAGTTGTTTGTTGGATAAAATAAAAATAATCAAAAAATAAATGAAAAGAGTTTCCAAGATAAGATTTTAGAAAATAAAGGTGGTCAGGAATTGAACCTGCGTTCTCACCATCATGAACCTGTATCGATTCCACTGAGCTATGGACCTCTTTTGTTTGTCCTCCACCAAATTTCCTTAAAAGTTGGATCCAAAATGGCATCTTTAGGGGTGTATTTTAACCCCCGTCCCCGTCGGGGATGAGAGCCGGGGATCGGGGTCGGGGATGAGCCATCAGTCGGGGACGGGGATCGGGGACGGGGGTCAAAATGGTCG
>LDKF01003093.1:0-13071 GCA_001026735.1 Rotylenchulus reniformis | reverse complement strand
GGTTATTACTTATTACGCCCCTAATACGCCTCAAAAAATGCAGAGAAATTGTTGGAAAATACGAAAAATCCTTAATAAAGAAATTTATTTGATATGGAATGAAAAAATTGGATTTTTAAGAGATGTACTTTTTTGGACCCTAAAATCTTTAATTTTTATCCTGTTGTACTTTTTTCAGGCACCTATGACCTGGCACCCCTGTTTTAAAACCATGTAAACCAAAACTTCAAAAGGAAAAGTTTTTCGGTCCTTTAAAATTTTGATTAATTCGAAAATTTCCTTGGAAATCTGAAAAAAAAGTTAGTTTTTTTCTTATACTGCGGTCGCCATGACGCATTACGTCAAAATGCAAGTTGAACTCAGATTCAGCGTCAAAAATTACCTTATTAATTCTTGAAATGATTTTTGTATGTAAATCTTTGTAAGGAGAGGGGGGTCTAGAGAGCACCCAAACCGGATAAGTACTTCCTTACCTTCCTCCAAGTAGTACCGAATTTTTCATGACCCACTTTTTGCATATCAAGGATGTGAAAGTTGGGTCATTGACAACTCGAACTTTGACAGCTTGAACAAACACTAAAAAAAGTTCTAGATCAAATCAGCTATGAACTGAACCATTATCCATTTCAATTGGCAAACTCAAAAAAAAAGTTATGGCCAGGATAATCACTTGTGTCAGGAAAAACGCCAATACGAGTGATTATCATGGCCATAACTATTTTTGTATTGAGCCAATCCAGAAGTATTAAGCTAATTTTGTAGCCAATTTAATGCTCTATCTTTAGACACCAAGAATGTTTTTCTAGGTTGTATTGCCGAGATATCACACTCGGGAACAGTTATTGTTCGAGTTGTATGGACACCGTGAAAGTTGCCTTCAAAGCATTTAAAATTGGGAAAAAGGCAAGAACATAAAGCGGCTGTTTAGTTTTTTATGAAAAGTGATCGATAGGTTGATTAATAAAAAAATAGGTGATCATTGAACAAAGCAAATAATTGAAAATGCTGTACCCTTAGTCATCCTCCTCATCAGTTTCCGGAGGATAAATTTCGTCGTGACGAGACATGAAAGCTTCCGCAGTACTTGTCCCCAACTGGTTGTAACTCTGCCATGTTGGTCTTGAACATTTTCTTTTTGAAGTCAGAAGCCTCCAAGTTGTCCAGCACATAATTCTGAACGAAAAATGTTAATTATTTTGCAAAAAGTGGGGGGGGGGTTACATTTCTCGGAAAAATAAATTTTTCCTGACAAGTTTTGCAATTTTAATAATCGGGAGTTTTTGCACATGTAGAGCTTAAATATGATGACAGATTTGTCATAAGATTTCAACTAAATCTTACGACTTTCGATAGAATCATAGGATGTGTTGCTGTATAAAAGTGATAAATTTTGGAATAAATGAGTTTGACAAATCAGACATTAACAGGTACTCTAGTTTAAAACCAATCATAGAGAAATGAGGTTGGTGTCAGAAGATAGGTCTAAATGTCTGCTAAAAATTGTAAAAGACATCATCTGGATTGGCCAAGTAGAAAAAAAGTTATGGCCAGATACGAATGATTATTTTGACTTCCGGCCAATTGATCATTCGTATCGGGCAATAATTTTTTTTTCTAGTTGGCTAATCCAGAAGGTGTCTTTTGCAATTTGATAGCAGACATTTAGACCTATCTTTTGACACCAGACCTATCTTTACTTGGGGACTGAAATGACCGAGTCCGATGCGCATTCTATTACGACTACGGGGGCAACGCAAACATCTCCACGCAAAATATCCTCTTTACAGAAATGAAATATGTCCAATGACAAAACATCTACAAAAGAAATTTTATGTATCGAAAAATTTCCATAAGCCTAAGATTTTCAAAAATTCACAGGTTTTTTTTCAAAAATTCACAGGTGTCGATTTTTTAAATTCGCAAACTCAGAAATTCAAAAAACAATTCTACTAAGGCCAGGGCTTGGATTTTTCAAAAAATTTACAAGCCTTGGATTTCCAAAAAATTTCATAGGCCTTGGGCCTTGGTTTTTTTATAATTTCACAGGCTTTGGAGTTTTCAAAAAAATCATAGGCCTTGAATTTTCAAAAAATTCATAAGCCTTGATTTTTTAAAATTTCACAGGCCTAGGATTTTCAAGAATTTTATAAGAACTTGGATTTTTCAATAAATTTCAATCCTCAAAATTTTCAAGATTTTTTATATTTTGGAGATGTTTTGTCCTTGGGAATTCGTTTTTGTGATTGGGGATGTTTTGCGTGGGGATGTTCTGTCCTTCGGGATATTTTGCGTGGGGATATTCTGTGTGGGGATGTTTTGTCCGGGGATATTTTGCGTGGGGATGTTCTGTCACTACGTCTATATTACTACATAGAATGATCGCTCGATTCTAAGCCCTGTATTGGGGAAATTCCCAAGTTCCAATAAGACAGAGTAAAAAATGCGAGACAACACGGCGCAGAGAAAAAGAGCATATGTGTCTTCGGTGCGTTACGACAGAATGGGGGGTGCACGAAAGACCGAATTCCGCTTTTTTCCGACGTTTCATTGTTGGTGTTTTATAATTTATTTTTCTTTCAGAAATTTTCATCCTGAATTTTCCAAATGACTTTAGGGCAGAGATGGTATCTGTCCTTTTTTTAAAGGATTGTCCTTTTTTGGAGGAGGGGTCCCGTCCTTTGGAATCCTTTTTTTAAAGGATTGTCCTTTTTTCAGACCAAGGGTGTCCTTTTGTCCTTTATTTTTGGATTTTAGAAAAATTTTATTCAAAAAATGACTAATTTTCCTAAGAAAAAGGACTAAATTTTCAAAATTTTCTCCGGCGGTCCCTATCGGGGCCGCCGGCATCCCCCACAATGAATTTTCTTCCAAAAAAAAGTCTTAAAAAGTGACCAAATTTCTTAAGAAAAAGGATTAAATTTTCAAAATTTTCTCCGGCGACATCCCCCACAATTAATTTTTTCCCAAAAAAATGTCTTAAAAAGTGACTAAATTTCTTAAGAAAAAGGACTAAATTTTCAAAATTTTCTCCGGCGGCCCCTGTCGGGACCGCCGGCACTCCCACATTAGGTTTCTTCAAAAAAAGGTCTTGAAATGTCTACTAACGAGAAATTCTCTAAAAGTCGATGATTTTCTCGTTAAAAACAACAAATTGCTTATGGAAATTGTTGGTGATGACAAATATAATGCATAAAAAAAATAAAAAAATTATTGTTATTATGAATTTTCCATTTTTAAAAAATGTCCTTTATTTTGAGGATTTTCCCCAGTGAAATCCTTTATTTTTGCCCTTGATGTCCTTTTTTCTAAAAATTTTCGATACCATCTCTGCTTTAGGGTCAATTAGCTATTCTAGTAGTAACTATTCAATAAATGAGTTTGGGATGATGAAATAGAGCAAGAGAAAAAAAAATAGTACAAATTAGCCTGAACTCATTTAACTCATTTAATTGTCTAAATATTTAAAAGTTATGGCCAAAATGAATTCTTAAGCCAAATGCAGAGTATTTTGGATATAACTTCTTTCACAGAGAACTGATTCGAGCTGGCTTACTTTGGCTAATTTTGTAGACCAATTTTTTACTCTATTTTTTGACGTCAAATACATTTTATTTAGATTGGGTTTGAACCGAAATAAAACCAATTTATGATGATGAATGGTCCGCAAAAGTCGGAAAAAATATGTACCAAATATGTACCTATCCACAGAGATTTTAATTTGGGTTTCCTCCTCCATTCCCCAATTACCCCACCTTTCACATCGCACCCACCGGCGTTCTCGCACTTCACCACCACCCCCATGCACTTGTACTCCTTGGCCGGGTCCTCGCGGGATGTCCAATGAAGTGAGTTGACGGCCAGCCCGAAGGTGAGTCCGCGCACGCTGACTTTGGCATCGCAGTGGCGTTTGCTGTTTTCCTCGTCATTCAGACTGTTGCTGTTGCTGAACTCGCGGAAGTTGTCGATGAGGAAGTTCAGCGAGCCCATGGGTTTGAACGCATCTTCTGTAGGGACCCCCCCCCCCCCCCCCCCCCCGAATTTTCTTGAGGATCATTGTATTGTACGATAAAAATGGATGCCGATTGAATTGCTTTGAATCCTCGATTTTTCGAAGCGAAACTTTCACTGAAGTGACAGAGAAATATAACGGAAAAAAGAGTACACAGAGAAAAGACACAAAGGGAAAGTTCATAAAGTTCATAAAATCCTAGAGCCAAAAATAAATTTCTAATTCAATGGAATTTTTGTGCTGATTACTGATTATATATTCCAATCCATTAAAAAGTTGATGTATATTTGTATGTACTGTAAATGGATAAAAGTGTAGGTAACCTGGTATAAATAAATAAAAAGGCAACAACAATAAAGAAATGAAATGCAGAAAAAAATTCAAGTATCGATAAGTGAATGCAGAAAAAAATAAAAATCATTGGACAGCCGATTGATTCATATGATGGTGTTGAAATCGTTGGTTTTACTCTCATTCTCCTCACCAGATTCTGAAGAGAAAAGTTCGTCGAAACGTGCCTTCAACTCTTCCGCAGCATCAGGCCCCATTTGGGCATACTCCGCCGCGTTGGCCATGGACATTTTATCTTTAAAGTCCGCAACACTCAAGTTAAGCAGCACATGGTTCTGGAAGAGGAAAAATGATCAATTTAATTGTGGTGGTTAATTCAAACCACCAACCCCCGCACGGAAAAAAGATTATGATCAACAAATTTAAAAAAATATTATCAATAACTCAGATCACCTTCAGAGCAATAGTGAGGGTAGGTGCTGAGCCCCCAGAGAAACGCGGAGGGGAAGGATTGTCCATGGAAGGAATCCCCGGGCCCTGGGGATTATGGTGTTGAACCCATGGCGTGAACCCTTCCCCAAGCTTGGACAAATAGAATAGTCTTGGCTTTATTCCTCCAAAGGCGATATCAATAGGTGGATACATCAGGATGGTCGTCCCATCATCAGCTCCCGATCGACTCTCACTCCCGACTGATTGACTCTCGACTGACTCTCGACTCCCGGGGCAAGGAAATGCACAGATGAACAAAAGGGGCGGGGCAAAGGAAATGGGGACGATGATCAAAGTACGGGATGGGAAGAGAGTTGTCCAATGGCTCCAAGAAATTGAATTTTGGGATGCCGCCGGGAGAAACCCTCACAACTCCCCCCTTCACGAGGATCGTCCCCGATCCTCCAGATAAAGATGAGGGTGAAAGAAAATAAAAGAGAAGGAGAGCACCCCGAAATGAGTAAGACCGCCCGTTGGCATGAACACACCCCTGCAGCACTCCGTTCGTTGTCTACCGCCGGCAAAACAGCCCTTCACAGCCACCTTCCACCCCATCCTGCTGCGATCAACTGCAGTCGCATCCTCGCTCAGACGTTGTCCGAAGCAGCCTCGGAAGCTAGAACCTGCAGCCAACTTGACACAGCACCATTGACACGTTGTTGGGCATTCTGGCCATCCCGTGCAGCTGCCGTGGAGGGAGCGCCCTGCTCGGGGAACCTGAGCCCCAGCTCCGCAGAGGGGTACTGAACAGGCGTGGTTGATCGACCCGGGGCCCACGGTTGGCATCAGCGCACGAAGAGATTGGACGGCACGAAATGTAGTTGTCGTCGCGGCGACAATGCTAACACAGCACACCGAACTGGCAGAATCCACAGTGCCCTTCCGCTACCTTGTCGCTGCCTGCCTTGTAGTCGACCGCCACAAAGTCGCCAGGGGGTGCCACACTTCCCAAGCAAACCGAACCCGCTCGGTGAGACAGATGAGGATGAGTGAGAGAGGAGAAAATAGTAGAGGAAAGGATGGACCCCAGATCCAGAGAAAGCCCTGATGGCTCCCCAGGCGGCAAAAAGAGGGGGAGGGAAATTGGGGAAATTAAATTTGGAGCCACCGGCAACCTCTCCCCCCATGCCGCGGGAAGGTCCCCTTCCCCTGGATCCACTCGCGCACTCAGCTGCAGCACATCCATCCTCCCTTCCTTCGGAACGGTGCACCATGTCCGCCACGTCCACATCACCTGAACAGAAAAAATCAAAATCAGTCGATCCCATTCTCATACCCATAAACGTTCCAGAAAAAAACAATCATCAGCTTCACACCGCTGCTAACTTGACACCGAATCGACAATAACCTCATCCATAAACACACCGCTACATCTGAGCTCCACTGGATCCTCCTGCTATGTCCATTTCGGATGACTTATGGTCTGGAGCAACACGAAGTCCCGAAGAACCAGGTCCCTGAGCACCAGCCATACCGCAGTCATCCATCTTGAGATGACTCGTCCGATCTGCCAACCAGTCAAGCCCAGCTTCATCAGCAAAACCACCGTTGGCGAATGGTTCAACTTGTGTGTCAGCATCAACAAGACTGCCCAGAAGGTTCACCGGCAACACCGCCATTACTTCCACCCAACGACTTAACCTGCGGTACGCACATTTTCACGAGCTCACAGGAGTCATCTGCCGACTCGGCCTCCTTCTGCACAATTCCATCCATGCATTCTGAAAACGGCTCGGAGGTTTCCATCACCATGCACTCGGCTCTCTCCATGGAAGGATTCGCAGCTCTAGGCCCAGTGAATTCGGTTACTGGATGAAGAGTGACAGTCACTGCCAATTCCTGATCATCTACGGCTCCCGTCGATGCGTTATTGTCTCCTTTTGTAGATGTGGAGTCGTTCATTCTTGTAGATGTGGAGTCGTTCATTCTTTACTCTTGACAAAAATTAAAATGAAGTTTAGTACCATGATACAGAAAATATGAGGTGAAAGTAAGATATTTCACCACGATAGAAAGATGGATGTGGAATTGAAAAATAAAAATGTGAAAGGAAAAGAGAAAAAAGGGTTGAATGCAGCAACCGAATCAAGGCTTCGTAAAGAACGATTATGACAGGACCGAAGAGACGAATAAAATTTCGCTTCTTCCCTCACTAACCTTTTGCCAATCGCTTAACTAGCGTGGAGTGTAAAGACAACGAGAATCACGGGGACGGATTAAAGGTCACAATGGATTGTAGAAGGAAGAGAAAATGTCAAGAGAGGAAATGTCGGAAAAAGGATAGGAAATGTCGGCCACAAGCCTAAAAAAGAAACTAAAATTTGGCCTTTCCAACACCCGGGGCGAGAAGGAAATATGAAAATATTTGAATGGAAGAATAACATAACAAATATGATGAATTGTGAAGAAAAACTACAAGCAGAAGAAGGGAAAAAATGAATTTGCCTACAGAAATTTTCGTTGACGTATTGTATGAAACTAGCGTGTGCTCTATAAGGCTAAACAGATGGGTAAGGGTTTATTTATACCTATAATATTTAGGGCACTACAGGCCTTACCAATATTCTTGGGAAACAAATAAACACCTTGGGTTGTCTTCGCATAACTTAAAGCCTATCATCCATGCTTCTTCGATCATACCAAGCTCCCAAAAATTTTAGTAAACTTTCACTCAGATAGTCAAGAGTACCGTCAAAACTACGTAATCCATCATGCTTTATTTTTACATTCACGATATGTCTACTCATTTTGCAACAGTTTATCACATCCCTTCTTACAATACTGTAATTTCGACTAACACACAATTTTGACTCATTGAATTTACAACTTGCCCTTAGGCAAGACCGAAGTTCCTAAGCACACAACTTTCAGTGACTCCTTTTCTGTTTACTGACAAATCAACCATTCAATGACAGAGGCCGACTGGGGCATCTGCCGCAGCGGGGAAGGGGTCCGATGTGGTGTGTGTCACAGCGAAGAGGGGGTCCGCTGTGGCGTGTACCACAGTGAAGAGGGGGTCCGCTGTGGCGTGTACCACAGTGACCCAACCAGGCCCAACTGGAGCCTGGTCAAAGCGTGGAAGGGCAGAGGAGAAATTTGGCTCCTACCCAGATAGGAGAAAAAAAATCCTTGAAATGAAATAATTCTTAATTAACTTCATTAAAAGTTCCATTTAAACTCTGTCTCTATTAGGACAAATCCAGCATAAATCATTATCAAATACCAAACAATAAAACCATTAAATGTACAACTAGCCCTTAAGCAAGATATCCACTTCTGTCCAATTTTCTCAAGATTCCTTGCCACAGCAAATTTAATTCAATTTCCTATAATACTGATCCGAAACTTTAATTAGTGTGTCAAATGAAGCAAAAAGGAAAAAGAACGAAAATGTATCTTTTTAATGCAGTGAACAGCACATTTGGTCGGAAAATTCAGTCGCGAAAAATTGGAGCTCTAAAGCATGCAGCAATTTCTTAATAACCAAATTTTTCAACTTGCCCTTAAGCAAGACTAAGTTTGTATCCAAATATCTCATGATTTCAATATGCAATTATAATAAACTGACCGGGTGCTTCCTTCTAACGGTCCTGGGACTGAATCGCCTTTCTTCCCTCCTCGATCCTGGGACTGAGGGTGGATATCCAATGGATACGAAATTAAAAAAAGGTTTATGATGACTATTTGCCCCAGCACGAAAGAGGAGAAGACGAGGCTGTTTGGGGTTTCCCAAGCGAGGAGGGGCAGGGTAGGAGGTCGCTTGGGGGTTGATCCGAGTCAGAATGAAAACAGTTGACAGCATTAAAGCTAATTCCGAATAGGCCAAATCAAGAAACCGTACAGTCCGTGCCAAAGTTCTCTTGAAAAAAACTTCCAAATTTTACCCTGTCTGGATTGCATTTGCGGTTCCATAAGTAACACTCACTAGGATAGAAAGATGGGGCGAAATAATTGATGGGACTTCGAGGTTCCTGGATTGCGTCACAGCAGTGGGTGTCAATTGACCGAAGAGTAAAACCACAGCATCTGGGGTGAAACTCACAACTTTTTATTGGCACACATATTCTCTTGCCCTTTTAATCCCTGTACTTCGGTTGTCTGTAGTTTGACATATTTCCAACCTGCCCTTGGGCAGGACCGTCTCGACTCGGCTCTGTCTCATCAAGCTCCGAGCCCGAAATTTTTATTTTAGAATTTCACCTCTAACAATGACCAGTACGAAAATAAGCTAAAGTCGCCCTTCCTTGAGAAGATTTATTAACTTAGATCATCTCACATTAATCTCACCAATGCCATAAACAATGGTAACTCCTTCTCAATTGTCCTAACTCTATTAGCTTAATGTAAGAAACGCTTATTCTCTCTGTGGAATATCCTACCAGGGACTCTCCTCTGTGGGGCAACCCACAGTGATTTTATTAATCGAGGGCAGTGATGAGTGATGTTGCATTCTTATACACAACTTGGACATATTCCATTTCTGCAATAATAATAATTTAATTATGGCGTACTTTCCACAATTACTCATCAATTTTCAACTTGCCCTTAGGCAAGACTGGCACCAATCGTCTTATGACCACAGATAGTAACCGGAAGCATCGACTGAACCCAGCAAACTAACTATTCGGTTGGGGAAACAGCAAGCATAGTGGACTGGGAACTCCACTTTGATGAGGAATACCACAAGCGAAATGGACTAGGTAGTCCATTTGGGTGGGGGGAAACAACAAGCGAAGTGGACTAGGTAGTCCACTTGTGTGGGGAATACAACAAGCGAAGTGGACTAGGTAGTCCACCTGATTAGGGAAAGGAACAACCAAAGATAAACCTCAAAAGCCATCGCATCAAATCAGCTCGTGGTGAGGAGGAAAAGTCATTCTGTGTCTGCTGACTTAGTAGAAGAAGGGTTGGTTCTGCTTTAGAATATGCAAACATAATAGTCTTATACGGCACTAAAAGTCATCAATTAAATTCAATAGAAAATGTAAAAACAATTATTTCCAACTTGCCCTTAGGCAAGACTCAAAGAATATTTTTAAACTCAAGATAACATTATGCAAAAATAATAATTGACTGGGTAATTTTCTTCCTCTCAGTCTTGGTACCGAGTTACTTTTCTTCTCTCTTCGGTCCTGGGACTGAGGGCAGGGGAGGATGTTTGACTGGGGCATTTGCCCCAGCGGGGAGGGGGCTGGGGAGGGGGCTGACTGGGGCATTTGCCCCGGGGGGAAGGGGGCTGGGGAGGGGGCTGACTGGGGCATTTGCCCCAGCGGGGAGGGGGTTTACTGGGTCTTTTCCCCGGGCGTAGATAGGGCGAGGAGGGGGATTAGGCAGCATCATAGGCAGCATCGTGACTTCCGAAATGTTTTACTTCTGAGCAGATTAGAAACTGTATGTTCCCAATTCGATATCCGTCTTTGCGCAATTTTGTTCTTGTTTTGGTTTTCAACCTGCCCTTGAGCAGCTTTTGACCTAGTTCTTCTATCAATTGGTTCCTCAGTCATTCATCTATCAGAGTTGAACCCCATTCCCACCATGAGTTTAATTGCGTCCAGTCCTCCGTGCAGTCCTCCGTGCTCATTATGATCGGTCATCCCTCCGACTTGTGGAAGATCGGTTTCTCAGATTCATGTTGACGAGGGATTTCACTAGATCTTCGAGAAAATCCTGGAAATCAGACGAGGATTGTGTCGGCATGGAACTCACAAAATTCAGTTGATCACGATGAGAGACAGAGGACGTCTGGCCCTGCCAATTGGGCATCATGTCATCCCACCTTTCACCTTGAAAGCGAAACCTACGTTCCCTGCATGCGTAGGCAAAATGTCCACTGCGTTGGCAATAATCGCACACCGGATCGGGCGACCAGTTGCGTTGAGTCAAATGTTTCTGCTGATTCTGACTACTCCAGTCGTGCCCTTCAAATGGCGTCTCGTTACTTCCTTGTTGCCCATACGAATTATCTGCCGTGAATGGACTGAAACTCGACATATCAAATCGTTGATCCCTTGTAGAACAATTTCCCTCACTCAACTCCCCAGAACCACTATCATGAGTTTGGGGTAATATGCCTCTTAGCGCATTGACCGCTCCCGAGACCTGACTGAAGTCAGCTCCTTTATTCAGCATGAGAAGCGCCTCTAACTCAATTGCTTGTGCCTTCACCATATCCAAATTCTTGGTCTTAGTCAGACCCACTAAGCGGATGAGGAAACTCATATTCGGTTTCAACCGATCTAAAAATTCCTCACAGACCTTTTCCTTTTTCTGCGCAGCATTGAGACCTGGGTTGGTAGACTCCACCAGCGGTATCAAGCGTCGGAGAAAATCAGCAACCCTTTCATCCTCTCGTTGTTTGCAGAGTGCCAATGTCCTTTTCGCCACTTCCCGTCGTTGTGGAGAGTCGAGTTTGTCCCTTAGTGATTTCAGTGCCAAATCCAATGTAGCAGTTCGATCAGCAGGCAATTCCTTGAACATTGCTCTTGGTGTATCCTTCAGTGCCATTTTCAACCGCGTGACCTTGTCCTCCTCAGTCCAATTTTTACCTGTGACCGAGACATAATCCCGGAATCTTTCTGCCCAGTCATCGAAAGCAATTGGTGATTCTTCCCCAAAGAGTTCAATGTTGGGATTCACTGCACTAGTAATCATATTAATGCCAAATATCGGCTGTTCAACTCCCATTGAAGATTTTCCTACGCAACTTTTGCCAACGGCATTCATGTTGAATTCCAAATCATTTTCTTCTTTTTCAACTTGCCCGTGGGCAACACCAACTGAAGCGTGAACTTCTTCTCGCAGGTTCATCAGAAGAAGAATGCGACGTAAGGAAGAATTGGGTTTATGATTGGTAGATATGAGCTTAATCAAAAAAATTGTTGGACATCAGTTAAAAAATAAATATTCCTAAGCGTCATTCCAAGTTATCATCCACTTGTCAATGAAAGTGTTAAGGATGAAAGGTTACTTGGCTCCCCAGGCCATTAGTCCCTCCATCATTTCCATCTAAAGAATGTCTTTTTCCCAGACTTCTGTTATTCTTCGACCTCTATTACACAGCGGAACATCGCTGTTGTGCTTCCTATCATCCCCTGCTTCATCTAACGGAACATCGCCGATGGACTTCCGTTTGTTCCCCGCTTTATCTAGCTCTGCAATTTGCCGGAAGCAAGGGGTGAAGAGAAAAGAATCCCATGAATCATACTGAACTTTGAATCATTTGAACTTTGGACATAAATAAGATTGCTTGGAGGATTGAAAGATTAAAAATGCGCTGAAAGAGACTGTGAAGAGCGATTTTCTTAGCGTGGCCATAGAAAAACGAATGTGCGGAGAGAAAAAGAAAGAAAACAAATAGTGGGGTTGCTTGCAAAGATTCGCTGACAAAGTAGGACATAGAGTCAAAATTTTATGGGTATTTCCCTTTCAGAATGGCCAATCCCTGAATTACTCTGGTTAAACAACCTAATGGCAAAAAATCTTAAATTCAGATTCCAATCCTTACCTCATCTACACGTTCATTTACTACAATCATTCATTTGACGAATTCAACTTCTTGCATTGTTTTTTTTGCTCAAATTTTCAACTTGCCCTTGAGCAATACTGCACGGCTTAAATTATGCATTCCTCCGCGGGTATCAAAGCTAAAATAATTGTGTATTCCTTCGCGTGGTAAAAATTATGTGTGCCTCCGCGGGTATCAAAGCTAAAACAGTTATAAAAGATTTTGTTCCTTGGGTCAAATTCTCGTATCGCCACATTCTTTTCAAAAAAAATTGCAATCCTTTTGATTGTCTTGGGGCTGTCTATTTCTCAATCTGACTTCGTTTAAAAATATCATCTACACACTTGTTTCTGCAGTGGTTCATCATTTGTTGAGCTCAAAAGAAAATTGCGCAATTTTCAACTTGCCCTTAGGCAACACACTAGGCCTTTCTTCCGCGGGTATCTGAGGTACACAAAATCAAAAAAAGGTCTGTAGGCCTTCTTCCGCGGATATCTGAGGTACAAATAATTTAAAAGATCGGATTTCATCTTCTCAGTTTTTCCATTGATCCGATTCATGTACCTCCAAAAAAAAATTCCTGCAAAACTCATTTTTAAAATCACTTGTCAAGTTCCTTCATCGTTCGTTTATAGTGCACACTTTTCAACTTGCCCGTAGGCAACAGGGATCCCTGCAAACCTCAGTCGTCTCCGCGCGTCCGCGTTGTGATGAGTCAATGGATCTTTTCCCAACATGAAGTGGGAACCATCCGGTGCTACCAGTGAGGGTAGGT
>LDKF01003091.1:5020-17821 GCA_001026735.1 Rotylenchulus reniformis | reverse complement strand
AACACCTCCCTTCTTAAGTCAAGGCTTCGGGGTGCCGTAGGTGTAGGACTTACCTGTGGCGTCCGGTTGGAAGATCCTTCGGGGTTTGGGCTCTCGTCGAGGTCTGCGCGGTGGAGTGGCCACCGGGGTGCGGTAATTCGTCGGGGGAGTCTTTGGACTCCGAGGTTCTGGATTTTGGGGTTGTTCAGCCACCTCCGGACATGTGGTTTCCACGACGGGATCCTCCTCGAAAACCAGTCGCCGATAGGTTCATTGTGTTCTCAAGATATTTTTCTTGCAAGGTTATTTTCATTATTGTTTTACAAAAAATGCATTTTTAGTTTAAAATTTCTTTAGATTTAGTTTAATTTTGCAAGAAATATTTAGTAATTTTGCAAGAAATATTTTAGTATCCGCAGTTTTATTAATCTATTATTCCACTCTCATTGGCACTTTTTGACTAACGCGCACATTGGCACGTTTTGACTAATGAGCTAGCACGGGAATGGCCCATCACCCACCACTAGTTTGCAATCACAATATATTAAAAAAATATTTAAAAAATAGAATCTTTATATAAATTATTAAGCCATTTATTTTTATGAAATAACTACTAATAAAATGATTGCCTATTCAAAAAAATTGAAATTAATGAATTTATTTTAAAATTATAATTAAAAAATCATGTTTATTTAGAAGATATGAATTAGAATTAAAAAAATATAAAATAAATTATAATAGAAAAATTAATTAAAAGATTATGAAAATTTATCGAAAATATTTAAATGGAAATAAAATTAATGATAATTTACAAAAAATTAAAGTCGTATGCTTAAATTTTATCGTTGCTTCCATTCGTTAAGGAATAATTAATAAATTTGTTTTTATTAAAAATAATTAAAATTATAACAATTATATTATTGATTAGATAATGATTAAATTTTTAAAAAATCAAATATTGTATAAATAAAATTATTAAAAAATGACATATTATAAATAAATCCGCTCTCGACATAGGAAAGTTTTGGAATACTTTGATTATTTTCTATCATTATTGATTAGCAAAAAATAATTAAATAATAATTTCAAGATATATAAAAATAATAAATCCAGTTGAAAAGAAGAATAATATATAAATACGGATATAAAAATTCATAAATTATTCAGAAAGATAGCAATTAATCTATAAAATGAATTTTTTTTGTAAATCAAAAAATCTATTTTGCAATCATTCGATCATCAAGTCCTTTGATAGCGAAGATGAAGCTTCAAAAAAACAATAAACATCTAAGAAAAAGATCATAAACCAACCTGCAAAATCGAATCCGATCCTCGCCGGAAAAAACAGCGATAAAAATCCATCAAATCACCTAAAATGGCGTTGCCGGTGATTAAAGTATTTTTATTATCGTCAACTTCCAAAGATACTAGAAAATAAAAATAATACCTAATTATTTAAAAATTACATTAAAAGTAAATAAAAAATTCTATATTGTAAAATATAAATTTTTATTACTATAAATCATAAAACATGTAGAATAGTTTATAACCAATTTAAAATACATTTAATTGATTATAATTCTTATTAAAATGCGATTTTATAAAAAGGTTAAGTCTTAGAAAATATAATATAAAGGCTAATTTGAATCAGATTAAAAAATTTAAGAAATAGATGTTGCTTAGGATGATGCAATCAATTAAAATTTGTAAGAAAGCAGATATGAAAAAGTTTGTAAACATTATTGATAAATATAATTAAATATTGTAAAAGACAAAAGAAAGAATAATGCTATTTAAATTTATTTTAAATATTTTTTTTATGATTTTTGTAAAAGCAAATTTCAAATTAAGCACCAATAATGCTATTTCAATTTATTTTAAATAATTTTTTTGTGATTTTTGTAAAAGCAAATTTCAAATTAATCACAATTATTGATGTTTCTTAGATCATAATATTGATTAAAAATTGATGATAAAAATATAAAATGATAAAAGAAAAAACTTATTATAAAAATGTTAATAATATTTTTACATGGAAAAATAGTACAAGAAATTTATACATAAATTTAATTGAACATATTAAAATTAAATTTTCTTTATAAGATATAGAATAAATATCATTGATATTTTTTAAATGGTATAAAATAAAAATATAATTAAGGCAGTTAAATAGAAAAAATCACGATATTATTTAAAGAGAATGAATTTAAAATCAAAATAAATGAAAAAATATTTATATTTAAATATTTGGAATAGAAAATTTAAATTATCAACAAAAAGCCAAAAACTGGTAAGCAGCTAGAAAGGTTAGAAATAACATATTTTTGCAAATTTGTTATCATAAAAGGCGGAAAGTGAGAATGAATTTTGCTTTCATTAGTTTTCACAATTATTCTATATTTAACTAAAAAGGATATAGGTATATTATATTTAAATTTGAGTTATTAATATATATAAACTATAATAATAAATAATTAAATATTTTACCAAAATATTAATAAAAACAGAAAATAAAGGAATTAAAACATAAATGGTTAAAATTTTAAGACAGGTTTATCCATTGAAAGAAAGAGTCTAAAAGAAGAGGGAGTCCATGCTCAGCTATTTGAGGGATTGGTACATTTACCAAGTGTTCGACCCTGCACTTTCCCAACACCACTTAAAGACCACGGAAGAGGAAGATTTGTCTGAATGAGTTCTAATTTATATATACAAATATCAAAATAATAATTTATCGTTAACATACAATCAAGATATTAATAATTTTATTATTTTATTTATATATTTATTTACATTAAATTTTAGTGTCGTTCGCCAATGTCCCATTTTCTTTGAGAAAGGGATGAAAAATCAATTGAATTTTAAATAAAATTATAAAAAATATTATGAAATATTTTATAACCTATTATATGAATGCAATTTTAAATTATTAACATATCTTTTTTATATGAAATAATGTTTAAAGATATTAAAAATATTTTTTACTGTTATTATATAAAAACATAAATTTTAAATAAAAATAATAATTAATAATTAGAAAATTTAATGCAAAAATTTAATTGAGTTATAGAGATTGTCGCGTCCCGTCCTCTGGACGCGACCCAATCGGGGAATCATCATATGCCCATAAAAGCGGCTTCATCACCAGCGGTGGGATGGCTCAGTTGGTAGAGCGACGGTCGACAACAGCATCGGGGCCCCTGATCAGGACCACATCCCACCCCAACCTTTTACACTCCTTGCCGCACGCCTAGCCTCAGGGCGGACGCGACAGAGATTTTCGATTTTTCTCCAAGAATGATTAAACCAAAAAATGCTTTACGATAGGCTTTTGATGAAAAAGATAATGATTTGGGCACATGATGGACCGCAGCAATGGACCTACGAGAGACCGGGCGACAAACGACGCCGTTCTCATGCGCCGACCTACGATGTATATCCGATTCGTCGTGGTCCACCAGTAGAATAAAAAAAGGATATTATAATATTTTCATTAGACTATAATTTTGCTTTGAATCTTACAAATTATTTGGTTCATTCTTCGAATTAAAAAATACAAAAAAAATAAAAACAATAAATTAATTATTAACATTAATATAAATCATTATTTTTTAGTCTTACTTAAAAATAAAGAGCAAATAAAAATTGAATATTATAATATTAGCTTTGAACAATCAGTTTATCATCGTAACTTCAAATTATTTTGTGCAAAATTCAAATAAAAATATTTTTACGAATCAAATAAAATATATTAAATTTTGTTCTATAAAGAACATTTTTAAAGTATTATTCAATTATAACTTAATTTTCTGAGATAAATAAAAAAATTAAATAATATTCAGAAAAATAAATACTAAATAAAATCATATCATTGCAAATAAATAATATAAAATTTATAGGAAATTTATTATTGATATAAGGATATATTCTAAAATCATTGATCAATAATAAAAATAAATATTTTTATAATACAAAATGTATTTAAATTTAATTTTTTTAAAGTTAATTCTTAATTATTTTTTAAATATTTAAGAAATTAAATTTAGACAAATATAATAAAAATATATGTTTTACATATTAATTAAATTTAAAAATTTTTATTAATCATATATGAGATTTAAAACATAAAATATATCCCTCCCATATTTTAGAATCATGATTAGGCCTTTTCGTTCCGATGGAGCTCCGGAGAACCGGTTTCTATCAAATTTAAAATAATTATAACATACAATAAATGAATAATTTAAATTAACCAATAAATTTATAATCTTTAAAATTTATAAATAATCGTCATCTCATTTTATACTAAGACCAATGAGTATTAAAATTTAATGAGAAAGCAAAAAGAAACATCTTAAAAATAATAATATTAAAATAAATTAAAATTGATTTTAAATATAAATAATTCTAATAATATTATATATTATGGAAAAATTTTTATTTATTAGTTTTTACTTTAATTAACAATTTTTAAAATTTTTTTTAAGAATTATAAAGTTAGGAAAAAAATTATAAATAAAATAGAGTTAATATAATATTTAAATATTTTATAATTATATATCAGCCCATACATTGTCCTAACAGTAGCTCATTGTATTCAGCATAGAAATTCTGGCTAAAATCCTGGAGAAAAAATTAAGCTTATTATTTAAATATATACCATATTATTATTTATAATATTCTTCAATTGAATTATTATTGAATAAAAATATTATCACCTAATTCAAACTTGAAAATTTTTATTTATAATTTTTAATAATAAATATTAAATAAAATAAAAATAAATTGACGAAATATTATCTATAATGGTATATATTTTAACCATAATTAGATTTAATTTTATAATAAATCTAAGTTCATTATAATATTAAATAAATAAATTGATTTTAATTGTTTTTTTATTGAATAGTATAAAATAAAAAATATCTTTTTATTCCAAAATAATTATTCAGAATAAAAAAATATTAAATTATGCATTAAACGGCTAAATTCTTGTTTCTATGATTTAAGAGAGATTTTTAAAAAATATTTAAAAAATAATTTTTCTAATTGAAGTAACTATGGAAGGAACTAAATTTTCGATGTTAAAAGATATTTAAAATTGATTTTAAATATAATGTAAAATAAAAAATTATAATGAAATCAATTTAATATTTTAAAATTTAGGTATTAATAAATGAAAAAAATAATAACCAAAATATTAAAAAAACATAAAAAAATTAATTTCAGATCTAAAATAAAATCTTTGTTTTATTTCAGCCCATGCAAATAATAAAATGTTATAGAAAGAATATACAAATATTCAGGTTAATGTTTAATAATAACCATTAAAATAAAAATCCTAAATATTTTTTTTATCTTTTAATACCGATTTTTTATATGAGTTTTTTTCTATATTAAAATCAAATTTTCTTAAATGATTTCATTATAAACTTTACCATATTTGATTTAGTCAATTAATTTTGGGGATATTATAGATCTTTCCAATTATTTTTGTAAATATTATTTTTTATATAGTTTGGATATCAAAAACCCATAAAAAGATTCAGAAATAGACGTGATAAAAAATTACATTTAAACAAAAAATTAAAAAATTAAAAATAATATTTATTATTTCTTAACTTAATTTTTTTACAGCAGATTTTTTAGAATTATTATTATTCAAAAAAAAAATTTACTTATGCTTTAAATTAATTTCAAGATGCTACCAATGAAATAGATTTTAATAATAAAAAATGCAAAAATAAATTGGTGGGTATATTTATGATGGAGTAATAAATTTCAACTATATCCAATATCAAATTACCAAAAAAACAAATTATATATTTTGAATAATAAAAAAAATTAAAATAAATACTGAAATGATTAAAAATATAAATAACAACATAAAAGTAAATCAAGAATAAAGTAATAAATATTCAGAGAATTTATTCTTGGAAATATTTTGAAATTATAATTATTAAATATTTTGAGAGCTTTCAATGTCTATGTATATTAGGATACTAGAACGAGATTTCAATATAATAATATGCTTATCATAATGTACATGGATATCATGAGGGAGGGAACCTTTGTCACTGAGGCCATGAATCTTGTTCTCCCTGTTGTTGGCGTGAAAGAGATAATAAATTATTTTATATAAAAAAGAATTTAAAAAAATTATTATTTTTAAAAATTATTTTTATTAATTGAATTAGTGATTTAAAAGAAAATAGGTATCGCTTCTTTTTTTTGAATGCAATTGATGTAATTTTAAAAGAATTTAAAAGTCCCTCACATTTTTTAGCATAAAAATATAATATAAGGTATAAAATTTAAAGAAAAATATTCAAATATTATTGAAAAATGGAAATAAAAGCTACTCTTTAAAAAAATAATAATTGTAATAATGTATAAATTAATAAATAAAATTTATAAAACGAATTGATTTTAGTTTTTTCAATTAATATATTTTAATAATTAATTTTACAAAAAAAATATAAATATTACCTAGAACAATATATAAAAAAATTACATCAATTGCATTCAAAAAAAAGAAGCGATATTAAAGAAAGAAAAACCTAGCTTTAAATTTGCTTTATTATTTGGTATAAATTACTCGGTGTAATGAAATAAAAATTCCATTAAATATAATAAAGTTTATTATTATTACATTAAATTTTTTTATGAATTTTTTGTGACATCCACACCGATCATCGGAAAATGAAATTTTTAGGTTTATTGATGAAATTATTTCGAAAATAATATCATTCTAAAGATGAAAAAATAATTTTCATAAATAATTGAAATGCATTAAATAAAATTTTATATAGAATTAATCGAAGGTGAATCATTGCTTGTGATGAACAATGAATCGTTTTCTCTAATCAAGGAATCTGATTCCCCCTTGAATTTTAGTTTAAAAATCAATGTATATATCGAAAGTGATCAGATAGCTACTCAAATCACTTCAATCCAACTAACTGCTTCAGAGGCCATAGGTTAAATATTATCTATAAAAATTATTTCTTTTAAATTTTAACAACAAAATTGACAACAAAATTTTCTAAAAGTAAAATTACATTCCTTAAAAATGGTGCTATCAAGTAAAATCAAATATTAAATTCAATTATTAAAAAGTAAATTAATTAATTTTTTTGTAATAATGTAAAATAAATTTTTCTGTAATGCAATTATTCATGGATGCTTTTCCATTTTTGCCACAATAATATTATTTTTGCTAAATGAAAATTTAACATATTACTAAGATATATATTAAAAATATATGGCAATTCAAAAAATATTTAAATTAATGAAATGAGAATTAAATTACTCTTTCTTCCTCTCATATAAAATATAAAAATAACTGTAAGTAATAAATCATAAATATTAAATAAGTTTAATTATTATATATTTAATAAAATACAATTTTATTCATCATATTAAACTTGAATAGTACATTTATTCAAAACTCAAAAAGGTCCATATGCACATCTACTGATCCGACCATCTTTGAATCCAGAGCAACGCAATGCAAAATAATAGCCAATATTTTTATTACACCTAAAGAAAGGGTTAAGGAATATTATTTAAATTTAAAAAAATGATAAAAAATTGAATTTAAATTAAAAAAATAAATTAATAATATTTTACGAATGTACTTCCGCTGAAAAAAAACATAATCATTATCATGTATTAAAACAAACTAATTAGATTTATAGTAATTAAATGTTTAATAAATAATTGTAAAGTAAAAAATATCTATAATTATCAATATTAAAAATATTTCTTACATTTACATAGAAAAATGCTATGAAATAGAATCATTAAATTTCCACTTCAGAAAATAATGAATATAAATAAAAATTAATTTCTTTGATATTTATAAAAAGGATTCAAATTAAAAAATAATAATCTTATCAATATAATAATCAAAAAAATAATTAAATTAATATATTATAAATATATTTTTATTCAAATCTAAATAAAAATAAAAATAAATAAAAAGATCAAATCCAAATTTTATAAAACAAAAAATATTATTTTTTTAATAATTAATTTTATGTAATTTTGTTATGACAATAGAAAAAAATCAATTAATAAATAAAAATTAAAATAATAAATACAGAATGCTATTCAAATATTATCAAATCCAAAGGAAAAATACCTTAATACATTATATTAATAAATTTATATAAAAACAATTGCGATAATCCTTGCAGAATGTATGAAGATTTGAAAAGATAATCAATCTCATGATAATATTTAAAATATTTGTTAGATATTTGTTATAGATATCAGCACCTAAAATTCTAATAATTTAATAATCACAATTTTTTTCTAATATAAATAAAAAATTTGGACATTTTTTATTTGTTTTAAACCAACATGTTCAAAGACGTAAGTTCGAAGCAATGATATTCAAATGTGTATAATTTACAATATAAAATTTTTTAATATTATATCATGAACTTAAAAATCGAATAATTATTTGACAAATTGGAAAAGCATTATATTTCTCTTTTCATGAAATAATCAGCAAATTATAAATATATAAAGAAAAAATCAAATAGAACTTTCAAAAGAACAAATATGTATTGGTAAATAACGATCCTAAAAGACTGATAATTATATTGATTATACTTAAGAAAATGAAAAATATTTTTAATATTTATTTTGGTTATATTTGATTTGATAACATTTATAATTGAAATATAAAAAAATCGGCGCTAGCTGAAAAACGGCCGGTTTTGAAAACCCATGAAAAGGGTCCCCCCTTTTAGGGAAAAATTTAAAAAAAAATTTTGTTTTTTGCTACTCTTTTGTTCAAAAAATAGTTGAAAAAGCCAAAAAAATGTAAAAAAAATTTTTGGTTTTCAAATGAAAAGGGTCCCCCTTTTAATTTTGCAATTTTCAAAACCGGCCGCTTTTCAGGTAGCGCCAAAAAATCAAAATATTGATAGACCAATATATCCAACGAATTAGAAAGATTTCCTATAAAGTTGAAAAGTAAATTTAAGATATTTTTCACAAGAACCTTGCTTGTATTTATTTTTATTAAAATTATTTTTTTAATTTTAAACTTTTAAGCCCCTCCCCCAACATTCTGCAAATAATGTTGCGCTGCTTGCCTATATGCTAAAGGAGCTACATGCAAATTAATATGTATGCACAGCCTAGGATTTTAGATTTCATCTCTCCCAGACTTTGAACACATAGTATATTATATAGGGAAACTGATTGCCCATCGTCGATGGAAAATGATAATAAAATCAAATGGTTATCTTTTAACTCCTACTAAATAAAAAAAATAAATTTAAATAAATATAAAAATTTTAATAATTTTTTTAATATTTCGTTAATATTGTAGATTATATTTTTAAATTATTGATCTTGAAATTTATCTTACAAGCAATTTTAAATTCGGTGATTCTAAAGAGACATATCGGGCGTTTATTGTAGAAAATCAACAATCTAGGAATGGTTGCAAAATGGAAAAGATGAAGGTCAGTTTATTAACGCCAGAAAATGCATTTTGCGGAAATCTTTGGATACATATGGGATGAAAGCAAGAGTGAAAATTAAAATAAATGGATACAAAAAATTGTCCTGTAAAAGAATAAATTAAAAGATATTTCATGTACTCATTATTTTTATGAAAAATATATAAATATAAGAAAATAATGTAAGTATAATTATAAAATAAAATATAAAATATCGCTTTAATAAAGTTAAGAATGGAGATAAAATTAACATATGGGATGAAAGCAAGAGTGAAAATTAAAATAAATGGATACAAAAAATTGTCCTGTAAAAGAATAAATTAAAAGATATTTCATGTACTCATTATTTTTATGAAAAATATATAAATATAAGAAAATTAATGTAAGTATAATTATAAAATAAAATATAAAATATCGCTTTAATAAAGTTAAGAATGGAGATAAAATTAATCTTAAAAATATATATTTTATATATTTATTTTATTAAAAAATACTGAGGAATGAAAAATATAAATGTTTTTATAAAATTTTATTATAATGAATTTTAAATGTTTTTTTGATTGCTAATATTTGGTGTTAGAATAAAAATCTAATATAAATTATAGAATAAAATGTTAATATTAGTATAATATAAGTAATTTACAACTTGAATAGAATTATTATTTTATAAATTTAAAAATAAATTATAAAGAAGTAGTAAATAATAATTAGTGAGTTATGTTTTTAATATTATAAATTCTTAAATAAGCAGCTAGCGAAAAACGCTGATTATTGTAAAGATAAAAAAATAAAAAAATTATTGTAAAGATAAATAGTTTATGTAATGAATATTATAATATAATCATTATTAAAATTAAGATTTATATCTACAGCATTACCAATTTCTCGAAAATGTTATCAAAATAAATTCCGAGATTTTTGGAGGTAAGTACTTAGCCAGGAAAATTTTTGGAAGGGGTAGAGGGTGTTGCCGGTTAGCGAAAAAATGAATTTATAGGAGAAAATTACGCTTTTTTCTATCCATAGCATTTATCCATTCAAATTCCTTAATTCCTTACGGATTTTTGAAATTCTAATTTTATTTTTCATTTTTCATGATTTCTTGCTTTTTTCTAGTCTGAAAAAAAATAATTGGTGCATTTAAAATTTTTTTCAATTTATTGACAACGTAAAGGAGCCATAAAATTAATTTTTATTAATTTTTTAAAATAAATTGGTCAATTTAAAAATTTACACTAAAAACCTAATAATCAAGAGAAGTTCAGACCAATGCTGGAAGTTGTCGGTCCAGTTTCCACACGTGTTTCCGCATGATGTTGCATCATCGTCGGCTCACACAGGCAAACAGTTACAAAAATTGTGCAAAACATTGAAAATGTGGAAAACACAATGTATGGGATACTCTCTTTCTCACAGTTTCGTCGCTCTGACTACCGTATATGAGCTTTGTAAAAATGCACCATTTATGCCTTTGCTCACCCTTACCAAAACCCAAAGGTGTAAATAAATATTTCTTTTGGATATTGAAACGAAAGTTTTTGGCGTTATTTATCCATTCAAATTTCTTACGAAAGCGGAAAAATTTTTTGCTTGACAGTGATTACCTGAGTACTCGGTCTTGTCGTTTAGAAATTCTAATTCGGATTTTTGAAATTCTAATTTTTCATTTTTCATGATTTCTTGCTATTTTCAAAAATGAAAAAATAGAATGGTGCCTCTAGAAATTTATTTTTCAATTTGCTGACAACGCAAATGAACATAAATTTCATTTATTTATTTTTTTGTAGATTTTTAATTTTCGAAAAATACTTTTAGGCCCTACTCTAGTTTACGCGTCCGATCAGCCTTTGCGCGTCCAATCAAATTTTTACATGTCCAATCAAACCTATTAAATTAAATAAATTATGATTAAGAAAAACCTATTAAAACAATGTATGACTACCCTCTTCCATCACCAACTCCCAGTATTTTTATGAAATATTTGTTATTATTTTTCTTTGAAATTTAATTGATCTAAATTTTCGAACATGATAAGATGTAATACCTTTTTGTACCTTTATGATCTTTGGATCGCAATGAGAGAAAAGTCAAGGATAAGTTACTCTTCATTATTTAATCCCAATTATCAAGAAAATTAGGGCATAGTAAGGCGGATTAGTGAAACGACGGACAAAAAAAAATACCACATAGGTATGTAGAAGAGAACATTTATATTTTTTCACGTTATAAGTAAGTTTTCTCGGACGTTCCTTAATCGTATTATTTTTGTTTGGACGCGCAAAAGTTGATTAAACGCGTAAACTACTGGAGTAGAACCAACATTTAAGCAAAAAATTTATTATGTTTGTATGTATCTTTCCCTTTTACATATAAAATTGTCTAATGAGACATGCTTTTTATGAATACCTAAGAATATTATTTTTATTGCAAATTTATTTTTTTGTTATTATTATTATTTTATCATACCTATTTAGGATTTTTCCGTCACACATAAAAATGTCTGGCAATCCTTGTGAAGCACAGCAGCAATTCAGACGAATGTAAGACCAATTTTATTTTTGATTGATTCCAATTTAAAATATTTCCCGGTCAAGTCCTAGGGCAATCCTTATCAATTGGTGTCCTAAAATTAAAACATATTTTTTCGAACATTCATTCATTCAAAATCATAAATTCTGGGGATTTTCGGGGCGCCGACAAATCTGACATCCTTACCAAGATTACCAAGATTTTCAGAAATGTTTTATTAAACTAACTCAGCTAATTATGTGAATGTGAAAGCATGAAAAAATGAATAAATAGTTGAGTTAATTAGCAAACAAAATCGATCAAAAAATCAGTTGACATTTTCAGCTGAGATTAAATTAAGTATAAGCCTGAAAGTACAAGCAGATAAATATTCTGGAATTTAACCGTTTTTGAAAGTCTTGATAATCTCAGATGTCATAAAAAATTTATAATATTGCATTATATGACAAAATGGAGGTCAGATTCGTTTCCAGCGTCCCATAAAATCCACAGAATGCATGATTTCAAAGTAAATATTTTTATTTAGGACACCAATGGGTAAGGATTGCCGATCTTAGGTCTGATAATTAAAAAATTGTAGGTCATGATTTTTCACCAAAACCAAGACCTGCTAAAATTTTGTATTTTTTACCCCTTTTGAAAATTTAACAAGAAAATTAAGGGTTATAGAAATCCAATTCAAAGATTTAATTTCTATGGAATTTAAATTCAAAGATCCGATTCTTTTTAAGATTAACCAGGGGCCTAGCGAAACAACATAATTCCAAAAGGATATCTAGATATGGTTTTTATTAAACAATTTTAAAAATGA